>WYDI02036759.1:0-29575 GCA_009867235.2 Psittacus erithacus | reverse complement strand
TGTTACAAAGCCATCACCTTAGCATTGCTTAAAACTGATTTTAAAGGTTTACATTTCATTTAGCAATTTTGTGCCCAACTTTGTTTCAGTATTCAAATAATAATTAAATAATTTAGATATCTATAACTAATTATTGTATCTTTTACAAGATTTCCTCCTCAGAAATCACCACAATCACTCATAATTATTGCTTTTTTAAATTTATGGGCAGGATGTGACGCTATATTTGGGGACATGGATTGACTTTTATGGGAATCTATTGTTAGTCTTTACTGTAAGATGTCAAATATCTTGGACTTCAGTGGAATTCTATGTTTGAAAGTGTCTTCACAAGGAAGAGCTTACAAGGTAAAAACATACAGGTGCAATTTTCTCATACATTCATTGTAGTTTGTATATGGACACAATACAGACATAAATGTCCATGTTCCAGCTTTAAATTAGTGACTTTAAAATGGAACTTTCTTTAACGGCTCCTCTTATTTCTTTCATTTTAAAATATCAGCTATTAACAAATAATATGCTCATTATGGTTTTCATCATCTTGAGCTCTCTCCCTGTAAGTAGTAATATGCTCAGTGGTAATGATCCTTGACAAGTTTGACTTGTGTTAATGTACGCTAGTAAGAGTGTAGGTGATACATCCCCTGAGGTACCTCACTGACATAATGCACCAGTGTTCACTTTGCAGATTGCCTATTCATAACGATGCATGTTTCCAAGTTATTTTGAAAATGGAAGACCATATCCAACCAAGCATTGTTAAGTAAAATTGAGTAAAATTATCACATCTATAAAGAAAAGTGTAAAAGGCTATAAGAAAAATGTATTTTTTAATGCTCACAAATCAAAACGAAATTACATTTTCTGCCGTCACCAGCTCATGTAGAATATGCTTTGAAGTTGAATCGTATTATCACTTTAGACAGTACAGGAAGTATCATAAAATAACAGCCATGACATGAATTGCTTTTCTCTAAGGACTTTCTAAAGTAAATACTAAGGTTTGATAGCATATTGCTTCAAATGGACTGCATCAAAAAGGGGGAGTGATTGCAAAAATATTTGGCCAAATTTATTTCATGTGCAAAATGACTAAAGTGAAATTAATAAGAGAGATGCACAAAATCAGTTCTCATGTCTTGCAAAAAATATGTGAGGTTTTATCTGTTCTGAAAGGGCAAACTTCTACAATCTGATTAAATAACTTAATTTGGCAATTGAATAACTTAATTTTCATTATTTTAAAGCACTTATTTTAATAAAATCTCTTTCTCTGACACTTTTTTCCATATGAATTCCCTGTTTCATCAGTGCTTGGATATTCAAAAGTATTTTGAAACAATAATAATCAAATCTGATCATGTGTCTGAAATTATTTCTGAAGTGACAGGATGGAGAACATTTCCATCATTCCCCAACAGGAATTCACCTGCAGAACTCACCTTTGCTGCAGTTTCTTCAATATAAAAACTTAACAAAGATAGGCTTTAGATACTTAAAACTACAGTTCTGGTGCATATTTCAGCCAGTTTATGTGTGGATACAGTTCACACATTTCCATCCACTGGTATAAAATTTAGAGCCTTAACAAGAAACTTTAATGTTATACTTTCATTTCCGTCCACTGGTATAAAATTTAGAGCCTTAACAAGAAACTCTAATGTTATACTTTCATTTCCATCTCAGCTAAAAACAAGTTAGTTAATAGTAAATAACAACTTCATTTGTTCATTTCAATCAGTTTGACTGTCTCCAAGCAAGTAGCAGTATATTCATCTGTAAATATGCAAACTATGAGATTTTTAAAATGTGCAATTCAGCAGTATAAAAAAGGTGTATAAAGTTCATCTAAGATGAATTAAATATAAGCCCATTATTTTCCCCATTCAGTTGTGTTTGGGAGGGCTTTTTATTTACGCCAGAATACAGAGGGGAAATAAAATCCTTTCTTTATTTCCCCATTCCTTATGAACAGCACTATCTGTGCATTCTACAAAGATTCCTACAAGTGCAGAGATCTGTGGAAGACTTCCTCTTAAATAGTGGTTACTGATTAAGTTATCAAAAAAGAAATAGAAAAGGAAAAACAGCAACAATGTGCTTATCATCACTAGCACTGAAAGTTATATGTGGTCAACTGCTGGAAGTCTGAAATAACAGCAGCAGTAGATGAAATTACCTGTGAAAAAAAATATTTATTAATATCCAAAAGAAATATTGATTTTTTTTATTTTTTTTTAAATTCCTTCTGCCCCCTGTCCTGGGTTCAGCAGTAGCCGTCATTTTGCTCCTCCTTAGTAGCTGGTGCAGTGCTGTGTTTTTGACTTTCAGCCTGGGAACAGCACTGATAACACCGATGTTTTTAGGTGTTGCTAAGTAATGTTTACTCTGACCAAGGACTTCCTGAGTCTCATGTTCTGCCAGGGAGGAGGGGAAGCCGGGAGGAAGCAGAGAGAGGACACCTGCTCTAAACTAACCAAAGGGGTATTCCATACCACAGCACGTCATGCCCAGTATATAAACTGGGGGCAGTTACCTGGAAGGGCTAGATTGCTGCTCGGGTTGGGCTGGGTATCAGTCAGCGAGTGGTGAGCGATTGTATTCTCTTCTCTTGTTATTTTTCTTATCATTATTATTGGTGGTAGCAGCAGTGGTTTGTGTTATACCTTAGTTACTGGACTGTTCTTATTTCAACCCGTGGGAGTTACATTCTTTCCATTCTCCTCCCCATCCCTCCAGGGGAGAGAAAGAAGGAGAGGGAGTGAGCAAGTGGCTGCGTGGTTCTGAGTTGCAGGCTGGGCTTAAACCATGACACCCCCCAAGACCAAACAAAGCCAAATTTAACTTTGATATGCTAGAAAGCTTGTGAGTTGATGACTGGAAAACATTTCAAGTATCCGCTTTGTGATAACAGAGGTTTTACCTCAGAGTAGATGAATAGTATTTAAGAAATCAATTCAAAACACGGTAAGATAAATTACCAGAAACCTCAACAGACAAGCAATGGAACAAAGTCATTTCAAGAAGACTACAAAGAAGATTAAGTAAGAAAAATCATTAGAAAAAAAACACAACACAAAGCACTGATGAAATTACTGGATAGGCAATATTTGGACAAAAAAAAAAAGCTTTGGAAGGAGGAGGATTCATCAGTCACCACGGGTGCCAAGCAGACACAACATAAAAGTGCTGGAGCATATGGAATCAAGCTTGCCCAGCTTAATACTTTTATTTAAGACACCAAATAAAACTAAATTCTGCAAGTGTTTAATGTTGTGTCATACCAAACGAAGGCCGATTTTGGAAAACACAATCTTTACCTAAAAACTTGTAAAATACACTTCAACTAACTACAGAGGGAATTAAAAGAGCTCCATTTAGTATAAATAAAACAGCCTCCCAAAGTTCAGTGGATGGGAGCCTAATCCAGGTTGAATCATGATCAGACCAGAGATAGGAATGACAAAAAACAGGCAATCCAAGAACTTCTGGAAATACTAAACAGATATTAGAAGCGTAGGAGGAAACTCATGTTGCAAAACCTTCCACTTATCCAAACATCAGGTCCTGAGGCCAGGTTTTAAGACAAGCACAGAAATGAATGATGGGCCAGTACCACCAAGATACAACAGATAAATAATGGTTAGGTTGCACTAACAAACAGCACAGCAACAAAGATATTGAGGTCTGCCCAAGCAGTCAGATCTTGCCTAAAAACTGTAAAAAGCATGTGGGACTGGGGGGAAAGAGAGATGCCAAATTAGCAGGAAGAGTCTTAACAACCAAGTTATTTGCTAGTCCCAGTAACTACAGACATAGAAGTTTATCACTAGTACCAGGAAATCAAAAAGGATGAAAAATATTTGCCAGCAGAAGACAACCAGTTCTCAGAAAATAGTTATAGGCCAAAGTGGTATAGACACTACCGCAAGAGAAGTACATACTCCAGCATGTCATAGTAACACATAAGAACACTCATAAAAACATTTTAAAATCTCTTTCACAAAATTTGTTCATTCTAGAGAGAAGAATTATAGGGGAAAAAAAAAAGAGATTAAAAATTTCCATATTCACATTCTGTGTGCTGTGAGAACTGGTTGAAAATTAAACAACCTAGGTTTTACATAGGCCTTTGGCTTGAACAAAGAAAAATCTAACAGTTACCTTGGTTTTGAACTAGACACTAGACGTATTTGGACTCTCACATAAGCTGATAGTGAAAAAAGAATTTGAGCGAATTACAAAAAGTATGTTCTTTGTAGCTGGAATTTAAAAATGCTTGTTCTTTGAAGATTGGCCAATGACATAATTTTCATGCAAAAGAATGAGTCTGAGAGACAGAAGACTGATGAGATGCAGAACTGCCTGGAACCACACGCATTACCATGGCAAGAACAGCTACAGACAGCCAACAGAAAGACAGAAAATATTTTACAAACATGACAACAAGCTCATCCAGGGCAGCAGCTCATCATGCGGCATCCCAAACTGAAACCTTGGGCTGAGAACTCTGTACAGGAAGGAGTAACAGTGCTCTAACACATGCTATGCCAAGGTAGAAGCTGAAAAATTGAACCATCACTATTATTTCTTCTTTTGTGCCACTAGGAAGGAACTAGACATAAGCCACTGCAGGCTATTTGCTTTCTTATATGTGAAGTTCTCAACACCATGTAATCCTGGTCCCAGAATAGAGCTTTTATGAACCATAGTATGACACAAACTGTATTTTACTATGAGTTCTGTGTTGCAACTTTCACATAAAATACCCACTGCTAGTAGAGTCAGCAGATACAGGATCTTGTCAATTAGATGCGCACAGTCTGTCATCAACATGCTGGCTGACACAGAGCTTTATTATGAAGATTTAGGCTGAAAGACATTAGAACATTCCCCAGGGATGACAAAATTAATTGGCAAGCCTGGAGGTCTGTTACTGGGAAATGCCTTTTACTTTGCAAGTTATTTTTCCATGCAGGCAGCATTTAAAAAAAACATGAAAAAAAATTGGTGCACAGGTGTCAATGTATTTCCATCAATTTAAATGTGAAAAATTGACTGCTGATATCCAATGATGCAACTGGCAGGTTCCAAACATGCATGAAGTAGGGGGAGGTTAACTCCCACTGAACAATTCACTATGCCTATAGACTAATACAAAGTGAGAAGAGGTGCTTGATTATCATAAACGTTATGTTTTTCCTTGCATGTGGTGAGACGGCAAGCCACTTGTCTTTTATTTTTATTATCTGATAACAGCCCACTAACACTGATTCAAGAAAGCATAACATGGAGGCTGGATTCCTGCGAAAGAGACCTGGCAATTGTTTACTGGGAGGAACTGTTCCCATAAAAAATTTGCAGACCATAATGGCCAATTCCCTGGATGAAAAAGTGCTGTCCTGGAAGTTCCTGCCACCAGGAACCAGAGTCTCAAACCACTGGTGCTGTCATCAATGAGCTCTTATGAACAGTATTATCTAGATTTCTGGTATGTGAGATCATTTCTTGCCTACTCTGATGCTCACTACAGCACAGATCTTTAGAGCCTCTGACGCCTTTGCAGCAGGAGAATGAAGACTGATGATCTTCCTGGGGCTAGCCCTCTCCCTTCAAACAAAGCACTGAAAAAATAAACCAATAATAGTGCAGTGCAGTGTCTGTGAACAGAACAGTGTTTCCTCTAGTTTTAAAAGAACACATTCATGTCTATGCTATTGCGACTTCATTACCCAAGATAACCAGCTGAAATAATAGCCTTATAGCATTATATAACAAATAAACAGGGCATAAGTCATTATAAATGCCAGTCATGTAAAGGCATTTTATCAAATGTTAAATGCCTAAATATCTCTGAGCACCTGCTTATATAAATTACTGATTAGCATGTGCACAGAATTTAATGTTTTAGGCCTTGGTTACTTCTGAAATAGATAACTAGAATCTAGCTTTGCTTGGACCCATGAAAATATTGCCATATTAACTCATTTATTTTTAATCTCCTCACATACACTATACGCCAAAAAAACCCTACAGACAAAACTGGAGATTCTTTTAAATAGATTAATTTATATGCATTGTGTCAGTTTAATGGAATTCATGAACTTGGAGGTACATATTGCTGACAAATTTATTTTCTTCCTTTTTAAATTCTTACCTGTTCAGAACTACGAAGAATGTATTTGATCAAATAAATTACTGGTTTCAAGGTGAGCATTCACCCTGGCCTGCAGATGAACAAAAGATGTATGAACATTCAGAGACAGCAGATAGGATCCTTCTGTTTATACATGCATCCCCTAAATGTGAACAACTTTAGCTCAGTAATTTTCTTGTTTTTATTTCAGGCAGCACAGCAGCTGTGACTTCATTGCTTCAGTATAATTTTAATTGAATGTGCAGTTTGGAATATGTTAAAATGATCCACATGACATATTTTAAAACATTTTGTATATGAGAATGCTGGAAATCCATCAGACTTTAAAATAAGAAGAGGATAAGTGTACTGTGCAAACAGATGACATTCCTGGTCATAGTCCTCTTCTCTGCACCCCAATCCCAAACTTCATTTATCAAAATGAATGGGTCTATATTAAAACAGTAGTGCAGTGGATAATATTTGCTGCCTTTTGCCACCTACAATTTTTTACTGTGAAATATGGGGCTTTGAAATGTAGCTGTTCAAAATACATCAATTTCCATTCCTAAGAGTTTCCCCTGGGAGGAAGTTCATTTATGAAAAAAGTTTCATGACAAAATCAAAACACCACACATTTGCTTAATTAACCATAAACATCCATTCAGTGAAAAATATTTTGAAATATTAAAAAGATTTTAATATTTCATTATGAAACTATTTTTGAAATACTGCAGTTTGTTTCCTTCTGAGAAGTGAGACCTGAAAGGTAATATTTGACTTTGGTTTGAATGACATCCTGCATTTAAAATAATTCAGTTTCTAGCTGTTGCATCCACCAGTGAATTAAAGTATTCTCTCACTTCGCTCCTTGTACATGAATCCCTGGACTGTAATTATAAGTATTTATTTGTGTTTACCTAAATACAAATCAGCAGGACCATTTTTATTCTGGCAAAATTTGTTTGCAACTTAGCTAATTCTTTGGTTACAAACCAGAAGTCCGTAAACTTAGGCCTATGTTAAAGGATTCCCTCAAATCCTAGAAAACTATTTTCTACTGTGATTTTGTCATTTACAATTTTTATCTTAACTGTGAAACTTCCAGATGGAAGTTCTGCAAATGAAAAACTTACATACTGCTCTTATATTTCAGTGACACCTTTTAATGGTCCATTTGCTGGTAAAGGGAAGTTTGTGACATGCATGCAGGAATTTTGTATTATAATTTTTAAAAAGGTGTGAAAGATATTTTTTTCCCTAGCAAAGAAGGTTTAATACATTTGTTAACAAATACACAGGCTAAATTCACTTCTCCATTTTTTTTTTCAAGCAGAAAGGGCACAGACCTTTTCTAATGGCTAGAGCTATTCTTTCCTTTTCAATAATGTACAACATCAAGCTAGCTTATGTGCCTATACATCAGAAAGCAAATACAACACGATTAAAATCCTATCGAAGTATGCCTATGTATATATACTTTCCTCCTGTTTTTTTCACTCCATTTTTATATTTTGTTGACTATATATTTCTTGATGCACAATCCAATTTCTAAATAACATTAAATAAGAACTTTTTTTTGATGCCAAATTACTAAAAATGATACTGTAATTATCTTGTTCTGATGCTTTCTATGCTAAGTTTTTTATTATTCTGATCATACCACCTTATGTCATTTTTTGAAGCGAATATTTACATTTTACTTCATCCAAAAAATTCTTTACACAGAGCTAGCTAATAAAGAGTAATTGGTTATGTGATATTACAGCCTTGCAACCTACAATCCTACTTGGTAAGAAAAATTAATGGTAGCATCTTAAACATAGAAGCTTTATTGTTATTCTTTGGAGCACACTGACTCAGGCAGAAGTTCATTGTATTGAAAAATATAAAATTAAATTTACTTTTTAAATGCATCTGACTGCCCAAGTAAAGATAAGATTTCTTACTTGGTAAACTGAACCTCCAGCTTATTTATGAGACTGAACAGAAATCATTTGTTTGTCATCCAGCTGTGATTTAAATCAAAAGTTAGTAACTACAACTGGTAAGACTATAGTTTTCAGATTGTGTTGGAAATACACGTAAGTATATATATCAAGAGAACACATTCCTGTTTGCACTTCACAAAAATGCATTGATTTGATATTTATACAAATGTCACTTCTAAGAAATAAATCTGTTCAGATGTAAAGAGACAGAAAAAATCAAGAAGCTGTTTGCAGCCTTAAATCAAGCTAGTGCTCTTCTAAGATCAATCTGTAGAAGTTTTGTGTGAAAAATATACACTGAAACCAAACAAATTTTATTTTAGCAACCATTGCAAATATTCACTGTTACATCTGGAAAAGGCCAATTATAACAGCTGCAGTTTTAACATGAACTCAACATGCAAAGCAAAACCAAATGGCAATAGCAAAACTAACTTTGACCCCCGAAAAACTACCTAGGAGTTAACCACACAGCCACACTTTTCTATATTAAAAACTTGACATTTTCAGTCAACTCCTACAAAATAAATCCCATTAGTGTTCTTTAAAAATGACAGCTTAAAAGATGTCTTAATTTTGCCCTGGAATTTTACTATGTAATACAGCTGACTCATGCCTTAACCTGTAGCAGTGCAACCACAGCCATGGCTAATGGAAGTGAGAAAGACTTGTGCAAGTGTCAGACAGTGCTTCATATAGCATCTTGTAATCAACATCTTAATGCAAAAATATGTCAGAAAATTCAAAAAAAGCCAAACTAGAAACCAGTTTTAGAAAATGTTATGGTTTTCCTTTTTTTTTTTTTTTTTTTGGTGATAAGGATTACTTGTGAAAAATGTTGAAAATCATCTCTGAGGCATCCAAAAGAAGCATGAAGTAGCCCAGGTCTGTGGACAACAAATGTATGTAGCAGTCGAGTAAGAAATTTGATCATTAATATTCTCAGTTTGTTTATTATGGTCACAGGTGCAAAGAAATACTGAATGAAATTCCAAAATGGTAGATCAATATTAGGCAAAACAGAAGATATAGCTCATAAAAATATCAAACCCAAGGCTTTTGCTGCACAACCTGTTTCAATGCATACATGACTTCTGTATGTTTGGCATTCCTGATTTCAATAGCTCTCTTCCAAATACCCAAGCAGAATTTGAATATTTATTGTTGATAAAAAAAAAAAAAAGACAGAAATATGAAATAGCTTCTCCTCTGTTATCCCAACAAATATAAAAAGGGCTAACTTGTCATTTTGTAGGGTTTAAGGTAAAAATATTTTATGTAAGTTATAACTTTTAGAACGATTTTTCTCAGCCCATGAAAAGAGGTCTTTCCAGAGGGAATAATTCTTCACTGCCCGAAAGCAGTTCTATCAAGGCCAGGAAATATCTGCCTTTGGTTTTGTAGGAAATAAGGAAGGCCTTCAAAAGCAACATGGAGAAGTATAGTGGGAGGCAAGAGGGTAAGCAGATCAAGTGTTTCGCTTTGGGTTTTAACAACTGAGCCAAAGTCACAGATGAGGAAACTGAATAAACTCTGAAATGGGGCTATAAAGATTATGTTAACCCAGCTTAATTATGCTTCTTCGTACTGAGTGATCCTTCAGTTCTCAGTCTTGGCCAAGAGCAGCTCAAGTGCTCTTCTATGTGTCAGTGGCTTCTCAAGGCACCAAATTACTCAAAACCACACTTAACCCCTGCCAGTAACATGAACCATCAAAACTATGAGGAAACATACGCTATGATCCAGCCCCAGTCTCCCTGCAGGCAGCATAAATTCGCTGATATAGCAATAACCTGAGCCTCATCTACAGTATCATCTCCAACAGCATCACTGATAACAGAGGCAAGCCCCCAGGGAAATTGTCTAAGAGAGCACGCTATAAATCAGCATGAATCTTCAGCATGAAGAATGGGAAAACACAGCAAGAAAAGCATTTATTCTTTCATTATAAAAGTGAAAGAAAAAACTATTATGCTACCATGAAGACATCTACATGTTCCTGCTCAATATTGATTATAATAGATCAGCTCCTGTCACAGATACAGTGAAAATAGGAATGAACAGGGGAGATTAGAAGAACAAAGAACTCATGCTTTATTATGATACAGAGATATTAAAAAAGTGCAATAATCAAAACATTAAATAGCCCAAGATGACAGCATCTAGCAGATTCACAAAGGAAAAATGAAGTATGTTTTTCTCAAGTTTGCTTACCTGACAGAGATAAAGGCTAATTGAAGTACTAGAAGTGATCTAGATGAGGTAGTGGGGAGCCTCTCCTTAGTTAAGTTACTCTCAGGAGCTCCGTGTGTCAATCTCTAGATTGCTTTTACTTCCCAACTGCCCCACACATTCCAGTGCAATACAGACTTAGCAATGGCAGTGCACTAAATATAAGGCGTTATGTCATTTTCAAGGAAAAGAAAAGATTTTGGTCAAGAGTAAGCGCAAATGGCTGCTAACTATACTGTGCAAAGAACAAAAAAAAAAAAAATTATAATTCACATATTTTTCTATACATGTGATCTTTTTCAGAAAAAAATCCGTATCACAAGCTGTTACCTCTGTTTTTTTTTTAATTTTATACTTATTTTAATAAGCTAGTGTAGCAAAACTTACAGCACATGTACACATCTAAACAGATAAAACACAATATACTTGCTTTGCTGTTTCGTTTGATTCATGTTAATTAAACTTCTTCAACAGCATGCAATGAAAATTACCTTAGCTCCAAGCTATAACCATTGCATTTAAGAAGCATGGCAATATTAAACTTTGTCAATGCTTTCACCAAAACTTGATATTAAAAATATGCAGAGAAATGTTTACAAGGAAGAAAGAGCAACAGGGGATAGAAGAGACAACCACAAAGAGGCACATAAATATGCAGGATTTAATATGCAGTCCAAATTCCTATTTTCATTTTAAAGTGCCCTCACCCTTGAGTGAGCACAAAGAATAGGAGCAACTTGGCAGACTTAACAGTATCAGTAACAAAAGTAATAACAGCCAGATCTTGCTGTCTCTGTCTGACAGTTCACTTACCTGCCTTCTCTTTTTTTTTCTTTCTCCAGTAACCACAAAATGTAGTACATGTTTTCTATTGCGGGTTTTGCTTGAGTGTAAGTGAGCACAGGCAAAAAACAATTTCTCTGATGGTATTACATGGAGCAGGCTAAATGCTAGGCTTTTGTGAGTGGCCTGAAACTTAATTTGTGCAGCTTATGAATCATGCAGTGGTACACAGCACAGGCAGCTCTGCTCAGCTCCTGACTTACTTTCATCTTAAGCCCCTGGCTGTGGTTGCATATTCCCATGTGCCTCATCTCAGGGTTAGGTATTTTTGAAGTAGGTTACAGTAATAATAGCTATTGCTGTGTTAATATGCTAGCTTGATAACTCCAGTTAAAAGAATAGGCAAGACTCTTGTTTCCGATAATTTCATGCATTCACATTTTTTGCTTTGATTTTGATATCATTTGAGTCAGTACTGAACAAAAACCAAACCAATAAGCAAAACTGAGGGAAAATTTGCAGTGCCATATCCAGTATTTTGCCATAGTCATGAACACTTTTATAAAGCTTTACACAATATACATATTCTATTGTTTTGGTCATTGGCAGCAAAAGTCAAAACATGAAGCATATAACATAGATATGGGGGGGGGCTTGGTCCAGATGTGTGTGCTTTTTGAGAGAGACATATTCCACTGAAAAATATTTTGCCCTTTCTAAATTTTGTCTGTGGCTCCTGTGAGAAATAGAGCATAATTATCTTCATAAAAGACAATTATTTACTAATGTTTAATTTCTATGCCTCTTAAACTTGTTGTTAGATCATAATCTCAAATAACTAGTAAAATTTCTTGAAAGAATATTCATGACCCTGACACATTATTAGGTCTGTCTATGCCCCTGTACCTATTTGTATGATCTACTACTATTCAAGTAAGGAGTTTGTAACACATAACAGGAGGAGAATTGATATTTCCTTTTGTATATGTGTATATATTAGAGAGGTATCCAGAAATTCAACTTCCACAAATAATGTCAGCAGAGAATACTCCATGATCTATAATTGTGCTTTAGTTATCTTCTATAGATATCAGACCTGAGAACTGAGTATTGAAACTGTCACAAACTAAGAGAAACACATACACATTTACTAGACCCATAAAGTGGTTATTGTTCTTCGTCTCTGGATTTATCTCTTGCTTTTTTTCCTGCTCATTAACCATTGAATTGTGGTTCCTTAAGCAAGAGGCTGTTGTAGGTTGCTCCAGCCATGAGAAGGTAAGAGAAAGAGCGAAGATACCGTCTCCACCTCATTCAGATCTCCTTTATACTCTTTCAGCCTATCTTACTTTCCAGTAATTTCTATTGCAAGTTTCCATTTCAGTGGCTTTTCACTCCCTGAGAAATAGTTCATTTATGACCAAGGACCCTTTGGTTCTGGCAATCGGCAACCAGACACATTTCTGTACTATTAACTATAATCATAACCAGTAACAAGTACAAAGACTGTCTGAAACCTGAAGGTCAGCTGTACCCAGTTACATCCTAGAGTTGCACTGGTGAAGCAGGTAAGAATGCTACTTGTCCTGACAAAGCAAAAAGAGGATAATATTAATGAACATTTATTTAGAGTTTTCAATTAAATTTTAAAATAAGTTACTTCCATTTTAAAATAGGCAAGAGGATTTCTAGCCGGATTCCTCAACAAGAGAGCTAAATATAAGGATAGATACAAGCTACTTTTTTTAACAAAGAGAGAAAGGACATTTTTCTTCTGATGCATTAGGAGAGCTGGATATCAAGAAAGATAAAAACAGAGCAAGTTATTGATATTGGAATTTCCTAAAAATAATTAGGTGTTCCAAGAATCTTTTTACTAAAAATTCAGTTTCAGATTTTCTGTAAAACACCCTCTGCTTAAAATAAAGAAGGACAAAGAACTCCTAGAGTATCTGATAGGTATTTCATTCCCTAGAAATAAGGCTCGGTGAAGCAGAATTATGACTTTTTCATACACAATTTTATTATGATACAGACAAGTCATAATTATGAACCTATGAATATTTACTTTTGGAAAAATTTAGAAGGGTCAATGGAAAAAGTGTTTAATTTAATAATTACCTTATTAAGAAAGTGTAATCAAAAGGGATTATAAAACCCCAAACAACAAAGGATTATGCATTGAACGAGGGACATGTTGGCTGATAACTAAATACTGCTTAAGCAATGACAAATCTACTTATTCTGACTTTAAAATCTTGCATAATATCAAGTGCTATTCAAATATTTCAAACTATTCCACACGCTCTTGAAAACTCATTAAAATCAGGACAACTTTTCATGCTCATTACAGACCGTTTCTGTTTAATTATTTTCTGAAACTTCCTTCATAATCAAAGTGAGATAAAATCCAAGCCAACAAGATAAGTTTTTTGCAAAGTTCTCTGGATAGAGCCTTCTGTCTTTAAAAAGTAATAGAGACTTGTTAAACATGGCCTACAGTAGGTCTCAGCATACTGTGGATACTTTTGACAAGCAAATAATAAGCTAACCCATTATCTACATCAACAGGTGTTTTAGTTCATTTGGGTGGGTTGTGTTGTATTTTGGTTTTTTGCTGTTCTTGCTGGTTTTGCTTGATTTTGACCCAAACTCAAGCTATGAGTCACCACTGCCTCTTTTCCTCTTCTGCTTGGTGTTTGAAAGATTCTTAGGGTCATGCCATACTGACAAAACTAGATACAATTTACATACACAAATGTCAATAGTAAGTTACGGATTTGACCAAAAAGGTCAGAAAATTTAAATAGCCTTTAGTTCCCACTTTCTAAGGTTCTGCTATGAAACTTTGGAAGTTAGAGATAAGCAGTATTCGTGCTAAGGAAGCCCTATAGCTAATTATTAACAGCTAAAAGGAGAATAACTTTACAGTAATTTTGATACTCAAGTCACATAAATACTGTGCAATTGTACAGACTAGAGGAAATTAGATTTTCTGCTCCATAGGAAACACTGATACTTCATTTTGGTTTCTATCAGTTATTGGAATAAATGGATATACCCAAATGTTAATATATCTAGAATTATGTATTTATATATTATACTATTATTGGTATATTATAAATCTTTAATTCTGAATTTCAATAAATTTCAAGAAACATTTGATTAGAAAAGGGTGATGCATTGTTTGTCATTTTAGACCATAAATTTTTCAGAGTATATTTTTTTTCTTTTTTTTTTTCATGTTCTATTTCAACTATATAGACTCCTCAATCTATTTTAAATGAAGTATACACCTGACCCTCTGGGTAGTCTAAATTTGATGACATAGTTCCTTTTAATAGCTAACATCAAAATCTGCCCTACAGTAGTCACCTTCTTTGACACCTCCAATATCACTTTGAGAGATCCATTCTGGATCCTCAGTGACAGTTTCCAGTTTAAATTTATCCACAGCAGCTATTGTTCTTAGCTTATGTTGCTATTTTTCCTTCCTCACTTAAAAAGAACTATCACATCTATTGGTCTTAGCTTAGTTATGATAAATAAGGCATGCTTTCAGCCTTGCCTTTAAACAGCTTCTTCAATTTCTTTCTGATTTTCTTTCTTTTCCCTAATTCCTGCCCAAAGCCACTACTCTTCGGTGTGCTTTTTTGAAAAACTACATGCCGTATCTCAGACTTTTACGAGGGTTTTCCTCCAACAAAATCCTAACGCATCGCACCATCATATTTTGTATTACCCTAAGGAAAATCTTAGTTTTGCAGACACTGGAATTTCTGTTTGGGGTCACTATAGAAAATTCATGTTCAGCTCTACTAATCCAAGGGACATGTGACTCTGTCCTGACTGGTAAACAGAAAAGGTTCAGCTGCGAACGCTTTCTTAAAAGATAAACATTAATTTCGTTACTTGTTATGCTTAACCACACTCTGCCAACAGAGAGTCGAGAGAACAGTTATTCTACAAATGTCTGAACTCTCTGTCATAACGATAACACCAGTCTACACACCACTACTTGTTATGGGGGGAGAAATTGCTTCAGCTATGTGCAGGCTCAGTCTGTCACAGAGCTCATCCAGGAGCCACACCAGGTAGCACCTTGCTCAGAATAGCCCATTAAAATTCATTCCTTTTTCTGAAATTACTTTCTACTTAAAAAAAGAATAATTAAAAATGCCAATCTCACCCACCTGAAACAATATATAAACAGTTCATGTAATGGCACCTGGAAGCTGAAAGCTGACATTAGGGTATATTTAGGGCCTCCTTTTGGAATCCAGAATAGCGAAGTCTGGAGCATTCATCTATCCTCCCTCAATCTCTGCAGGGGAGGAGCAGATCAAGAGAAAAAGCAGAGAAAAGGCACTTTGTGTAAGGCTGTATAACTTAGAACAGCTTCAGACTCCTTATAGCAAAGTGTCCTTGCTGTTAGCACTTATACAGACCAAGTGCAGAAAAGATGGACAAAAATAAGTGCAAGTAAATCTCTGTTCCCATCCCTTTATTCCCAAGAACAGTTAGTATTTCAAAATGGAGTTATGAAAGACTGAAACTTGTGCTAACTGAGCAAGGTACAATGCATGATTTTCTGCTTTGCTGCCTTTTTTTTTTTTTTTTTTCTGTAATTGTATATTTGTCCCCACATATCCAAAAAGTGGATTTTGGAAATCATAAAGCTTCAAAGCCAATCTTTATTTCATACTCAGTTTGCAACTCTGGAAAAGAATTTGTCAATTGCCAAGTCATCCTAAAAACTTTTTTTTTGTTTTGTTGTTTGGTTGTTTTTTTTATTTTCAGAACTAGCTTCATGTACTTGCCAGAAGGGCAGAAGTAGAGCTCTTCAATAGATTATGTTTGAACACTCACACAGAAGTGTAAAATCAGGGCTAATCTCCCCTCTGCTTGAGAACAGCTGACGTCTCTTTTTTCAGGAGACCATTTTGAGCTCTACCACAGAAGATGAGAGAATAAGACAAGCAAATGGCTAAACATCTCAACTGCTCATCATTGCTACTTAACTTAGTAAAGATAATGAAAATTTTCACACCAGGAGAGGTATCTTCCCATAGGAGTGCTCTTACTGGTCTGACCAGAAGACTAAAAAGACATCCCAGGATATTTTCAAGTTATGTAAGTGATTTATAAAAAATTAACTGTTTCATTATAACTGAAGACATACATCTAAGTTCTCTTAAAAAAGAGGACATTCAGTTCAAGATATTCTTTGTCTGATCAGTTGAAGGAATTTTACCCAAGGGTTTGTACTAAAAATAAACATTTTGGTTTGTACCACACTATCCTGGTCCCAAACTACCTGTGTTCACATGTCACTTTTTCCCTGTCTGTATTTGTAAAAGATTTCAAAATCAGTCTGTACAAACTTCTGCTTAAGCTTTCTACAGTCAAATTACCACTCTGAAAACTTATATAGCACTTCTTTTCACCTTCCCTTTGTCCTCTTTTCGGTTCATTCTTTACTGTTGCCTATCATGACCATCAAGACGTACTAAATATACTAATAGTAAAGAAAGCAAAGGTGAGAAAGAAAAAAATCAGAAAATGATTGGTAAAAGAAAAGCTGTGAGCTGAGAGAAAACAAAAAGAGTGGAAAGGAAAAGTGGCATTAAGAGCAGTGGTTGATGAACAGGTTAGTGAGGCAGGGTTGTGGGAAGTTGAATGAGTGACAGAAATTAAAACAACAGCAGAATAGGTCACTAGATGGTAGCAACTGGGCAGACAAATTTCATTCAAGCACATCTAACTAACCTAAGCATTGCTAACAACAAAAAAAGCAAGGTTCCCACATAATTTTCTATTTAAATACTAAGCATATGGAATTTTGAATACATACACAGTTCTAAGAGAAAGGCAGATGGGATCAGGGGAGATCAGCAATGACCTACGCAGTTGGAGACCATACCAATGATGTTTTTTAATACCATATATCCATAAAATTTTACACTGTCAGGCACACAACCTGAATACTTTCTGAACATACAGCTTTGCAGAGCAAGTGTTATGTCTGTTCACCCACTGCTGCTTTGGTGGAAGTATAGGTGCTGCTAGCTGGGACAGATGGCATCTCAGCCACCTTGCAGAAACAATGATTTTCTGGTAATATTTCTCTTTCCCTTAGCAAGAGAATATATTGACTACCCCTGAGAAAAGGAGCAAGAAATTGATCTTTACAGCAGTAGGTGGCTTAACTGGCAGACACCAGTGGTGTCTCCTTTGATGATTTTGAAGAATCCTGCTGACAGGGTCCCAAATCTGGTTCCCTTGGCAACCAAAGATGATGCACAACTGTATTATGTTTGATTCTCCAAACATCATTTCAGCTCCTCCCTGAGATTTAGCTCTTGTTTGTTTGTCAAGCCTCTGTTTCTGAAAAGCATGTTTCAGTGAAAGACTGAAAATTAATCCTCCACCTCTTTCTGAGTAAAACATGTCTTTTCACTCAGAGAGATTTACACTTTCAATCAAGCAAATGAGATTGGGCCCCTCTCCAGATTTCATTGCCAGGATGAGTAAAGTTCTTCCCAGGAGAGATAAAAAAAAAGAACAAAAGAGAAGTTGTCACAAAAGCAAAAGTTATCCACCGCAGACCATCAGGTGGAGGTGGCTGACTGTAGAAGGAACAACAGAAGAATACTGCTCTTGTGTAAAGCAGAAAATGGATTATAAACAATGTATTTTTCAATCTAGGCTAAAGAGCCAAGCAGAAAAACTACTTAGGGTATCCTTTAGGACATGGAATATGGGACCTAATTAGCAATTAAGAGAGCATTGTGATAAAAGGAGAGTATGAATATTAATGAATATCAGACAGCCCTCCAGGACACAAATAACAATATGACCCTGGAGGACTATTTCATAGAAGCAAATCAGTTTTAATGCAATGATTACTGCATTTGCAAATGTGCAACAGAGGGTTGTATTAAAATGGGGCATATATTCATCCACTCATAACACAGCTGCAAATGTTACAAAGCAAACATAGAGGATGGGGAATATTGTTAGCAGTGACCCACCCTGACTTCAAGGAGAATAAAAATTCATGCAGTACATGCATGAATGTACATGAAGTATATGCAAATTCAAGTACTCACACCTAGAGGTTTTGTCATGGTATTTTAGAGAGTGCACAAAGAAGTAAATGTCTTTAGAGAAGCAGAACTCTATAGATGCATTTCCTTTTTTATTTCTTGTTCCTTCCCACATCTTCTCCCCCTCGTCACTACGAGCACCTGCATTAGCTTATTCTAGGCCTGATGCATCCCACAGGCTGATGGATTTCTTTGCCATGAGGGCACATTTTTGGCTCATGGTCAATGTGGGATGCACCACGGTGCCAAGCTGCTTTCTAGCAGGACAGCCTCCAGCCTGCAATGGGGCTTCCAATTATTCTTCCCCAGGTGCAGAACTTGTTGAAGTTCATGACAAACACCCTGCCCATTTCTCCAGCCTGCCAAGGCACTTCTGGAGGGCCGCACAACCATCTGGTAGGTCTATCAAGCATTCCATCCAGTTTAGGGTCATCTGCAAGTTTGCTGAGGGTGTAATCTGTCCCATGATCCAGCTCATAGACACAGTATCTACTGCAGAAGGACACTGCTAGGGACTGGCCTACAGCTGGGCTTTATGCAAATGTTCTCAACTCTTTGAGGCAAGCAGTTCATTGCATTCTTAACATCAAGATGGTGGTTCTGTGAAGGAGTAGCAGTACATTGCCCCATGAGACTCCACTGTTAGCAAGATCAGACTTTTTAAAAAAACCTGTTCCTCAAAATTTCCTGTTTCTTTGCTCAGAGGCCAAAATCCATCTAGGTCAAGGTATTTCCCTGATGCAGTAAAATATAATCCTGTAGTTTAGGTACTTAATTAGTCAGTGGTTTTATCCTTATCTGTGTGCTTAATAAGTATTGAAGGTCTTTTCTTCCATGAATTTCCCTAATTGCTTTTTAACTAATTTATACCTTGGCATCCACAACATCCTTTGGCACAGAATTCCACATCTTTATTAAGCATGACTTGAAACAGTACTTCCTTTTGTTCATTTTAAAACCTCTTATAATTCATTTGATACTTTCCACCTCATTTTATAATAAATAATGAATAATCATTGTCCATAATCTCTCTCTTGTTTTGGATATAGTTATTTAAATACACCCCCTCAGTTATTTATTCAGGCTAAATGCTACTACTTCTATGTATCCTTATTCACTCTTTCGAGTCTCTTTTACAGAACTTCTAAACTTCTTTAATCTTCATATCCCTTCTTCTTACCTTTCCAAATTATTTTATTACCTTTGAAATGAGGAGATCAGAACACCTTCTTCCCTATAGCACCTTTTTTTGGGGGCAGAACTACACTCAGGAGTTTTATCTCCTTTTCAACAGCTTAAATTTAGCGTTCAGAGCCTCCTTCCTGACTCCTCTCATCTCACTGATACATAGAGTCACCGCAACTGTCTCCTACTCAATAGAAAGTCACCATGGTTATTAGGTGTTTCTATGCATACCCTCAAGTGTTACCCTCAGTAACAGTAACACCTGAGGGTATGCATAGTAACACATAATAACCACATCTACACACTGCTGTAACCTGATTAGTCAAACTCTTTCCCTGCCGTAGGGTATCCTCAGTACAAAACTCACAAATCTGTTGACTGGTACAAACATTCATTGCACAGTCCTGCTTCAGTTTGATGCTGTTTGCCTCAAATAATCTTCCTCTGTCACCACTAGCTTAGAGGTAAAAGTGCACTATGATGGAATCCTGTATGTTGAAAACACACCTGTTTTTTTTTTCTGAGCTCATAATGTAGGTGAACCACACTAGCATAAGCATCAGTATTTTGTGAAGACCACTTCATGTACCAGATGCCATTAACTTTCATGGCAAGTAACCGGGCCCCTGCTAGGCTCCATGAAGAAAACTCTGAGCCTTCCTTCACACCATCACAGATACATATATTTTTTTCAACTTCTATATGGACTTCTTTCTACATTTCAATTTGGAGAGGGATGGAGGCAGAACAGACTGAAAACAGTAGGTTGTTAATTACTTGCTTGTTCTTTTAAATCACCACGTTTCCCCTTCCTCCTCCCTGCCCCTTTCCCTCCAAAGTTTAGTACATCTGGCCTTCATAAGGTCCTCCTCTCCAGCTCTCCTAAACTTTGACTTACTCAGTTTCATAGCTTTACTAATGCTGGAGTCTAAGAGTTCATGTATTTCCAATTTTGTATTGGCTTTGACAGAATCATTATGTATGTTTCCAGCAGGCTCCAGGTCAGTCCTCTAGCAGTGAAAGTAGGCAGACTACTGAGAAAAAGAATCAATGAAATAAACAGTGAAGGGGAAATTATTGAATTATTTGCTTGAAAAAGTTATGATTTAAAAATACTTGTGTTATTTTTTGGAACAGGTGTAATAACAACTGTCTTAATTCATCTTTGATTAGATGAGGCAATCGTTTCAAGTAGCTTTCCTAAGATACAACAGAAAATGAAAAACTCATTAAAGACTAAGTTATTTGTGGTTAAAGGCCAAGTTCTGAAGACATACAAAAGGAAGACCACAATCAGAAATGTATATGAGAGCTTTCTAACTGAGAAGTGATTAAATGTATACAATATACAAATGACATGCACATTCCTCTATGTCTAGTTTTGTTTCAATGGTTAAAGCTTACAGCTTATGCCAGTTAAAAATTTAGTGTGACCTGAATGCCTCTTAAATAATAAATAGGGAACAGGCTCCTAACAAGAACTCTGTGTTGTTCTGTCCCTTTTTTTAGGTAAGTGAATGACTCCCATTTTGAGTTGCCTTGGCTCATAGAATCTAAACATCTAGACATATCTACAACCAGGATGCCTGTGGTTCAATAGTGCATACTGCACTACAGTTAAAAATAGTGTAAATACATTTCCCACTTCAGTGCACAGATTTTGAACTTCTTCCCTAAAACAAATGAAATGTAAATACATTTGCTTAAACTCCTAAGAACTGGGTGGGGTATTTTTTGCTTTTAAAAAAACATCTATTTTTTAACACACTGAAGAATTGGATTACAGCACCTAAATAATGTAAGAGTGTGTGGTCAGTGCATGAAAAATTGCAAAAACCTAAAGTTCAGGGGGGTTGTCTTTATTTACATGGTCTTTGCTTTGCAAAAACCAATTACAGCCAAAAATTACCTCCTAAACCAGAGCCAGAACTCCACACTACAATTCCACTCTCTATGAGCCGCTCCAAATTCTGTCTGGCTCTATTTCACATCCTATTTCAGATGTTTTACCTGGGAAGGATTCTCGAAGTAATCATGGTATAGACAGAACAGTCCCAATAGCACAGAGCTGCAGCAAAAAATAAGCATGCGTAACTGAAGTAATGATTTAGTACTTAAAATATGCATTGGGAATGGAACGTTAAATACTTAAAAAAAAAAAAAAGAAGCCAAAAAAACTAACTACAAACTCCTTCCTTGATCACTGCATGAAAGGAGACACTGAGAGGAAAGGTGAGAGCAGTGGCACCTTTTTTTTTCTGTTGGTTTTCAGAATTCAGAAGGATCCTGGGATATATAATCCAAACAACTTTCTGTGAGCAACTAAAAGATAATACAGGAATGAGATCAAGATTAACTTTTTCCTATAGCATCTTAACAGGTCTTCTAAATAAAAAGGATCTTGACACTATCTCTCTTCAATGCAACAGGGCTTTTGACAGTCTTGTGATATTCTGAGAAACATGTTGGTTAAACCAGTGTGAACAGTTTTAACATAGGTTACAATGTAGAAAACACATCACCGGAGTAGTTAGAAAAGGTTCACAGTAAAACAAACTAAAAAATTGTGTTGAAGGAAATCAGCCAAGTGTCTGTCCTGCATTCAGTACCTCTCAATCCATTCATTAATGAGCTAGCTCATGAAGGATTTTCCTTGAATTTGAAGGCCGTATGAATTCAGGAGCTAGGAGAAAGTTGCACAAAGTACTTTCAGTGCTGCCAGGAATGATGTTATTAATTGAAGTAATCCCTTGAATTATATAGGAGGGAATTCCATCATGGGAAGAAAAAAATTTCGTTCAGTAAGAATAATCATTAGCAAATAAAAGCACCTAGTCATGAAATAGCAGGTCTGTAGGAAAAGATGTTTGGGTTATGAAAGATTTATTTGAAGACTGGGGAGGCATGATAACTGTACCCAATATGTGCTAAAGGCTTCCATAAGAAAAGACTTCCTATGTTCTCCACTTTCACTCAAGAAAGGACCTTAATTTTAGGTAGTAGCTGAAAAAAAATCTAAAAGTAAAAACCAACAGAGGGATTCCTGAATCTCCCACTACTGGTGATTTTTAAGAGAAAACTTGATAAGAGAAGATTTGTGAGGATTTGACCCTGTGTTAGAGGAGTGAGTAAGAACCAATGACTTCTTGAGGTGACTCTCAAGTCTTATCTTCTATCATTATCAACTGACCTCTCTGTCCTCAGCCCTTTCAGTTGGAAAGAACTCAATCTTTCATTTAATTGCCAGTTCTATCACAGTCTTTTTTGCTAGCTATGAACTTGTAATGTGCTAAAATAGAGTTTCAAATGCCCTGTTTATGTTATCTGTCCTTATAGTGCATATTTAATGGCCACTGCCACTAATAGTATCACTAGCATCTTAAAATTATAGTCTGATGCGAGCAAAGTGCCAAGAACTTCAACAGCTTTCAGCACAGAATCAGCAAAGAGGTGTCATTCTTTCTCTCATAACTTTTATTTTTACAAAGTGTGAGATAAAATTCTCCTGCCTCACTTGATGTATGCCATCAGCTGCAAAATCAGAGCTAACCAGTTTTCATACCCTGCAAACCAGCAAGTCAGGAACTGAGTTGCAGTCATCAGTTAAATTACCACTGAGCATGCTGAGCTGCTGTGCTCTCATTTTATTAATTTTTCATTAACAGAAGTTGTTTCAAAGAAAACAAGCTATGCTAACTCAGAATAACTCCTTATTCTCTTCTTTCTCTGTCTTCAGATTTTGCATCAGTAGCTTGCATATTCCACTGCTTGGAACACTGTAAAGCCTGGAATATGATTAGATTTACATATCTAATATACGTAAATCTATGTGTTTATGTAAATCTTACCTCTGTATGCTAGGTCTCCTACAAGACCTAGGTCTCAATTAGGTCTCCTTAAAGGAAAATTGAAAAGGTAGGACATGACTTTTTGTTACCTTGACAATCATGTTGACTGTTATCATATATACCCAGTAATGAAACATAGTATCATAGAATAGTTAGGGTTGGAAAGGACCATAAGATCACCTAGTTCCAACCCCCCTGCTATGGGCAGGAACGCTTCACTCTAGACCATGTTGCCCAAGGCTCTGTCCAACCTGGCCTTGAACACTGCCAGGGATGAAGCATTTACCACTTCCTTAGGCGATCCGTTCCAGCGCCTCACCACCCTCACAGTAAAGAACTTCTTCCTTATATCTAACCTGAACTTCCCCTGTTTAAGTTTTAACCCATTACTCCTTGTCCTATCACTACAGTTTCTAATGAAGTATCCCTCTCCGGCATCCTTGTAGGCTCTCTTCAGATACTGGAAAACTGCTATGAGATCTCCACACAGCCTTCTCTTCTCCAGGCTGAACAGTTCCAACTTTCTTAGCCTGTCTTCATACAGGAGGTGCTCCAACCCCCTTATCATCCTCACGGCCTTCCTCCTGACTTGCTCCAATTAAGCGTTTTTTAATGTTTAATTATGAACATACCAGTTAAAACCATAGTTACAGACAAATAACTAGCACTTCAGGCTAAGAACATATATACAACAATAAGTATAAACCTAACTAATCCTCCCAGAATGTCAATTCATAATCTGGGAAGAGTTATACTTTCTAAACAGATTTAGTTTACAGAAATAAGGTTAAAATACAAAAGATTCTTAAAATATTTCTAAATAACTCATTAGAAAGCAGCTTTTCAGAAAATGGCATGTGGCCCTGGCAGAAAGCAAGGTTAAGAGGAGTTGGAAGTGTCACTTTGGAGCAGGGAAGCCCAAGAACACCCTGATTGTTACCAGCAAAAGTGTGGCCAGCAGGTCCAGCAAAGTGATTCTCTCCTTTTGCTTGTCCTGTATTTCATTGAAGACTATCCAGTATGTAAAAGACACTGACATACTGCAGCACATCCAGCAGATGACACCAAGACAAATAGGTACTGAATCTCATGATGTACAAAGAAAGGCACTAAACTGAACTTCTTCAACTTGAAGAGGCTCAAGGGAGAGCTTATTCCTCCCTAAAACTCCCTACAACTGGAGTATGTTGTGAAGAAGGATCCAGACTTTTCTCAGAAGTATGCAGTGGAAAGAAGGGTGGCAATGGGCACAAGTTGGAACACAGGAAATTTCTGACTCTACCTAAAGGACAACCTTTTTCACCATGAGAAGGATCAAAAAATGGCAGAAGTTGCCCAGAGACACTGAAAACTCCACCCATGGAGATATTCAGAGCTTGACAGGACAAGACTGAGCAACTTGATTAAAATAGGCTTGCTTTGAACAGAGCTATGGACCAGACATCTCTGAAGGTCCCTTCTTCTACATTACTCTTTGATTCTATCAAATTATTACGTGCTTTTGTTATATATAATAGACCATTAAAATTCCCTGTGTACTTTAACTCCCTGAAGTCTTGTGAAAAGACCTTCATTAATGTGTTAAGTAGGAATGCCTCTTTTTGACCATTTGCTTTCAAAGAAAAGGTTTCTCATTTAGTTGTGCCTGCTGAGACCTGTTCTGCCAAAGGGTTATAAGCTGAAATAGCGCCTTTCAAAATAGCTTGTCTCCTAGGATTTTTCTTGTCCTTATAAGGAGTTTTTCTGCTATGAAGATAACTTGTAAGCATTCTATTTCTCCTTTTTTTCTCTCCATAAGATTTAATCCCTTGGGTTAGGGTGAAAACATCTATTGTAAAAACTATTTGCCTTCAAATACCTTGAGAATAAAGGAAGGGGATTGGTGCCTTCAAATAAACTTTGTTAATAATAATTCCATTACTGATAAACAATGAAAGATGGGAACATCACTTTGAAAGAGCACAGTTTTTCAAAAAATTCTCAACACTAGAACATTATTTATCAGTCTCTTGAGAAAATGAGTAATTACAAATAAATAGCACTGAATCTAAAATATTAAATCTCGTCGCTGAGAAAAGTTGTACCATGGTTTATGAGATCTGACCTTTCAAAATACAGCACAATGGAAAATAATATGTATAAAAAACCCTTACGCTGTCCCTCCAGAGAATTATTTGCACAATATGAGTTTATTTAAAGAGAAAACTGAATTTACTGTATACATATACTCAATATGAAAATACACTGTATAAACCACTGTAGTGCAAAGGTGCTGAAGACTTCATGTTCTCCAAATTAGAAAAGGTTTCTGCAACACTCAACTTCAGTTTTCCATGCACACTTCAAAACATAAACATTTGTCAGTGTTACAGAATTAAATTGCCTTTTTCACAGCTCTGAAAGTAGCAATGTAATGTTTCTCATTCTTTTTGAATATCGCTGACTGTATTGAGAATTCTTGCCTACCACACCTGATTTTTAACTGTTTTAAAAGTTAAGATATGCAGATGAAAAGATATGCAGCAATTAAAGTAATTCTGCAATTTTTTAAAAAACATAGAAACAACCTTCCATCAGCATAATTCTGGAGATGATGCAGTTTACAATGAAGTTAACTTAGCTAGACATGCATGTAGATCTCAGACAGTCTTAACTGCAAATCACTGGTAAGAGATTTTACTTTAAAGCTCAACTTAGCTCACTGAAGTTTGTAACACTTCCTAAATTGGATTTTCCAAGAAACCTAAAGGATTTAATTGCCTGTCTACCACTGAAACAAGAATGTAGCTGTGCTAAAAGAACAAAACCATAAAACATACTTAGGAACCTGGTGATGCAGACAGATAGATACCTTTAAAAGGATTTGAGAGAGTCTGTAGGCCCTCCTGGAAGCTGCACACAGGGCTAGGATTCATAAGAAAGCAGCTGTACTAACCTAAAAATTCAGATCCTCAAAAATTTACTAAGCTACCACATAACCCTGGAAATATCTGAAACCTAACATTGCTAATAGAACAAAACAATAAAATTGGCATACTACCAAAATTATCTGTTTCGTGACAAATGCAACATAGTTCAGTTAGCCACTTCACTTAAATGTGGAGTTCATACTCTGATGCTGCTCGACAGGAGATGAGCAATGACTACTATAGCATATTCTGAGTCGTACACTACAGTATCTGTTGCTGCTCCAAGCCACAAAGGGAGGGAAATTCCTCAGGAAAAGGAGAGAGAAAAGATACCATCACTTAAAAAGCAGGTAATAATAAACTAGAGAAAGCCTATCTGAAATCTTTCTTAACCGTGGTATAGTCTGCTTTCAGTAGAATAACCTCTTAATATTGGCTCACATGGCTGACAATGGCGGTCATGTGAACCCAGTATCACATGGCTGTCTAATTATGGTCAATACAGGAAAAGGACAAAAACAGGTTAGGAAAAAACAGTGGAAGTCATTCCAAGTCCTCTCTTGGTCTTAGCTGTCAAATGAACATTCTTAAGGGACATACTCAGAAGCAAAGAAACAGCAAAGAAACAACAGAAAAAGTAGATTTTGGCACGTCCAGGGTAGCTCAGTAAAGTGTAATTATTCCATCAGAACATCCTTTCAAGTACAGGGCTAAACTGATGGAAAACTGAATGTTAAATTACATGGGGATCACATGGTAGAAAAATATCATCCTCTACAAAACTACTCTGAAACAGAGGAATCTCAGGAACAGAGGAAGTAAATCATATAGTATATTTCATTTAAAGACCAATCAACTGAGGCCCTTGTTGCCACCAAAGTTGATTAGAAGGCTATATATATGTTAATCATGTTTTAAATAGTTTTGTCTGTTTCCTGAAATAGGCAAACATTTTCAGTTGTACTACATTTTGAAATTTTTCCAGAGCCTTAATTATTCTTCTTGTCTTTCTTAATTTTCTACAGCTCTGAACAATATTTTGAGAGAATCACCAGTCTTTGCAGAGCATATTAAACAAGACAGAACTCGTATTGCACACAATATAAGCAGCTGTTTGCAATGAGAAGATTTCTTTTCTATTGGGCTTTTTGGGAAAAAAAAAAAACAAAACCAAAAAACCCAAAAACCACAACATAATTTTTGGAGTCAGTAGTTTTGATTAGACAACATGCAATCTTCTTCGTATAGCTTTACTCATATTAAGAAATACCACCCAAAAATAAGTTAAACATAGACTTCTTCAATGTTGAAAAACTAACTACCCTCCAAAAAAAAAACCGATCCAAAACCAAAAAAACCACAAAAAAAGTGAAAACAAAAAAAACCCCACAAAACCAAACAAACAAAGCACACACGCACACACAAAAAAAACCCCAAAAAAATAAAAACATTGCACCTGAGTGTTTAATGGTTGCTATCTGGTTGTATATTAGTTACAGAATATTTAATAAAAGTAATTAGCAAAACAGTCATTACCTCTTTATTTGATATCAGAGGGATTTTCTACTATACTAATATTCTACAGTTTTTACTAAAACAGCTGCCCAAAGTAGGAAAAATCATCCTGTACTATTGAGCAGCAATAATGAATCTGGCAGCAAATCAGTAAGAAGTTTAATGAAACCTTCCGTTGATGAGGGCTCATAATAAATCCTCCTTGTGTATCTCATTTTGTATACCGATTCCTAGAGGAAAGCCTAAAATCAGGCTACTTTTTTCCATCAATATTTCAAAAACATTTGAATTATAAGATAATTTCAAAGTATTTTGTGCTAAATGACACCTGCAAACATGAATCTTATTGTGCAAGATTTTGGCGTATTAATTTGAACATTTATCCGGGAGCAGTCTAGAGAAATCAGTTTGCCAGATATTTGTATTCCTTATTAAAAGTAGATCAACATATATTTTCTTCATGATCTATTACAATTTCTCAGTGAGGGTAGAAAATGAGTCAGTTGCTGAGGTGAGTAGCTTGAGAGAGGACGCCTTCAACACCTGAGCGGGGGAGGCTCAGCGCCCAGGAGCCTCAACTCAGAGCAGCGACAGCCACCGAGGGAGCCTCAAGTCCTAAACAGGACTTGCCCAGGAGCCAGCAGCTCAGCTGACGCGAGCAGCTGACTCACAGGGGGCGGAGCCAGGAGGAGCGGCACCAGCCCTGACTGGGTAAAACCTGCCCCAGGGAGCGCGAGCGGCCCGCAGATCCGAGAACAGGGCAGGCTCGGGGTAGATTGTGCGGCCGTTCGAGCAGGATGGTGAGCACTCGCTGTATGACCAGGCCCGGTCTGGGAGCTCTGCTCTGGCTGCCCTGGCGGTGGCCAGCGTAAGAGCCCAAACAAAGCCGATGAGAGGGGAGGCTGCAGTGCAGAGCTCAGAGTGCAGAGCATGCCTGCACTGGTCTCCTGAGGGGAGGGTGCATAATGGGCAGGGCTGGACTCCATGCTCCCTGGTGGAGGTCCTCTTGCAGCAGGGGCTGAGCTGCGGGACACTGTCAATAGGCTGAAAGATGGCAGGGAAGGTGAGAGGAAGCAGCACTGCTTGCTCCAGGCCCAAACTGCGCAGGGACCTCAAGCGTCCATTGTACTCATGGAGGGAAGAAGGAGGCTGCAAACCCAGGAAGCTGGGAGACAGCAACAAAAAAAACCAACAAAAAAAGGGGGAAGAGGACAATTGAAAGCAAGGGGCTGCCTCCTAAATCTGTTGTCTCCATCCAGAACCGCTTTGCTGTCCTACGGGGGCTAATGAGGAAACACCCTCACACCAGAAACAACCGGCTGATGCACTGCTAAAGAAGACCTCTACTGGTGCTGCTAGGAAAAAGTGGCGGGTCGTAGCAGTAGGGGACTCTACTTTGAAAGGAACAGAGGCACCCATCTGTTGGCCTGACCCAGTCTCAAGGGAGGTGTGTTGTCTACCACGGGCATGGATCAGGGATGTTGCAGAGAGACTGCCTGCGCTAGTAAGTCCAACTGACTATTACCCACTTCTAGTGATCCAGGTGGGTGCTAGTGATACAGATAGTAGTAGCCTGAAGAATGTAAAGACTACAGAGCCCTGGGAGAGGTGGTTAGGGGCTCTGGAGCTCAGATTGTCTCTTCATCAGTTCTCCACGATACAAGGGAGGACCTTGAAAAGGCTAGGAGGATTGGCCAGGTTAATAATTTTTTAGAGGGGTGGTGCCACAGCCAGGGGTATGGATATCTTGAACACAAGGCACAATTTAGTAGGCCAGGTCTGCTGGAGGCTGGTGGAGCTGGTCTGACAAAGAAGGGGAAGAGCAGTTTTGGTAGGAGGCTTGCCAGGCTGATCAAGGATGCTT
>WYDI02036757.1:0-10965 GCA_009867235.2 Psittacus erithacus | reverse complement strand
CAACAGTTCCATGTCCTTTTTATGTTGAGGACACCAGAACTGCACACAATACTCCAAGTGAGGTCTCACGAGAGCAGGACATGAAAGACCACAGAAGCAATATGACAGGCAAGTTACTGACAAGCTGTGGTGGGTTGACTCCAGCCAACAGCCAACTCCTACTGAGCCACTCATTCACTTCCCCCACTCAATGGGATGGGGACCTAACATTAAAACTCCTTTCCTCTCCCTTTTCCCAGGCTCAATTTCACTCCTTCACTCCCAGCTCCTCTAGCCCCACCCTGAGCAGTGGGAATGAGGCTCATCTTGCAGAGGATGTACTTGCAGTCACTCTGCTGCCAAAATCTTGATATCTGCACCCAATGTTCAGTTCAGTAGCAAGCAAGGGAACAGAGCTCCTGCCCCAGGTGCTTCCAGATCTGTCACAGGAGTTCATTCTGCTCTATGGTCTGGAGGCAATGTCCATCACTATGAGGCAAATTTCCCACATGTAGAAGGGTCTGACACTTTTGACATGTGTCCCATGTTGTAGAATTATTCACCAAAGCTTTAGATGACTGCCAGGGAAAAGTCTTGGGACAACTGAAGTAACAGAATAATCTAGCTTATTGTCAAAAATGAGACGTAAATTGCCTCTTGTGGGTGGAATTGGTTTATTTGAATAAAATGCACACTTAAAGGCACATATTCAGGGTCTTTCAAAAGCAGGTAGCCCACCACAAATGGAGATCTGAGCTATGACAGCCATGAAGCAGATACAGACCTGAGAGAAACAAGCTAAGTCTGGGTTCTCTTCAATCTGCCCTGCGGAATTTAAGAAACCCAGTAAACAGCTGCAATATGATTTGCTCAACTTACAGAAAGAATTTCAACTTTTATGGAGTCAGGTACCAGGGTTCCAATTTGCAAGGGAGAAAACAGGAGCCCTCAGGAGGGACAAAACACACAAATTTCAGCCCCACTGAATGAAGGATTTGATGCTTTCAAGTCCCCTCCTAACTTCTTTGTCTATATTCAGCCCTGGACAGAACTCAACCCTGTAAGTGATGACAGCAGTATACACGCCAATACTGCCACTAGCACTCACCGTGCCTCAGCAAACCCCTAGCAGGAAATCTGGCCATGCTCCTGCGAGTGTCGGACGCTGTCCCTGAATCCAGGGGACACTGCAAAACAGCGAGGATCCTACAGCCACACTCCCGGGTCTGCCCTGGATGAGCACTATCTGTGCATCCCCGGTGTGTAGAGGGATCCATCTTGATGTGAATTCCATTGCTGCGCTTGTCTCCAGGCTGGATATGACCTTGGCTTTGCTCTGAACCTGACTGTAACCTCAGTGCTGGTCAAGGCAGGGCTGTGCATGTACCTACTGGGAACACATGCCCAGCCCCACTGCTGTTGGATGAGGAGGGCTGGAGCTATGGCTGCAGTGCCTCTGCTGGGCTGCCAGATGCGGCAGCTTCTGCCAGTGCCCGTGCACTGTCACTGTCCTGTCACTGCTCTCTGTGGCTCACCAGAATTCCCCTGTGCTCTTGGTGCCACCTTGCTGCCAGTTCACCTATTCAGGGTGGTCCAGAGATCTGGTCCTTCCCTTATCCCCACTGCTTGCAAATTAGGTCACCCTCTGCATCCAATCCAGAGTAAAGCAAAGAACGGCTAGGGGAAGAAAGCCAAGGACACAGCAAAAAAATAGTTTACCTAAGTCTCTATATAGTCTCTATACAGTGGTGTAGAGATGACTTTCCTTTATCCAAGGCAATTGCTCTATGGGAAGACCTCTTATAGGCTGAGAAATCCTTGCAACAAATCCTGGGATATCTAGCATGAAAGCACAGCTCTGCTGAGCAGACCTCTCACTACTCCGCTTTCTGTTCTGTTGGTTACAAAATAATGAGGTAGCAGGATCAGAGAGGGTTAACATGGGGACCTGAAGAGACTTGGTCTCCAGCTGTGAAAATCTTGCTGACTGAGAGTTTAAATGGAAGTTCAAGCACACAGATGATAGCAAACAGTGTGATAGTAGGAAGAGAGGCATCTGGAAGATAAGGAGGCAGGGGCAGGACTGACAGCTTTGTCAGAGGCTGTTCAGACCCCAGCCATATCTGAGCTTCTCATTCCCACTGCAGCCATCTCGGGAACTGGCTGAGAGATCAGGGCTTCCTCATCAGTGCAAACCATGAGAAGTATAGATACCTCTTTCTGATACACAGGTGCCCTTTTGATAAGTGTTCAGAGTTTTTAATACCTATACCCATATCTTCTCCTGCAGTTAGGAAAGGCATATAGACCACCCTTTTTTGCTGATACTGTCAACAGAAGGGTCAGTAAGATAGGTTGGGGCTGACTGACTGCAGCTGAATGTTCCCTTTGGAGTTTTCAATAAAAGTTGCAGTGGACCCCTCACCCATACCTACCCCAGAAAACCCAGCAGATGTCTCTAGATTCAGTCCTAATGATGCTCCCGCCTGTAAGCAATGAGGGTAGAAGCTGTTTTAGTGTCTAAATCATATTCCAAAGGAGCTCAGATGCAGCCACAACGCTTGTTTTTTTCCCATTTCCTGCTGTGAAATTGCATTAAAAGAAACTAGAAATACACTTTCTATTACTGCTTTTTCACGCAATCAGATTCTGTACTTTCTACAGGGATGTTATTTACCTGTCAGGATAAAGACAAGTTAAGGTTTGCATTAAGAAGTTCTGGAGATATTCTTTCTAAATCTCTGAACTTTATGTGCTGGTGCTTAGGGGCTCCTGACTTCAGTGTGACAGTGTTGCACAATTAGGATTGACAAGCTGAAACTGAAAATTGTGATTTTTTTTTTTTTAAAGACTGGCATCTAATTACTAAATAACAGAAAGAAAGTGCTGGCAATCTCACTGGTAATTTGTATTTAGAACTAGAATAGAAAACATACTTAAAAGGAATACTGGGAGAAGCCATCCTGTCCTTTCATCGTTTCTTTAGATATTGGCAGTCTAAAAACAGCCTCTTTTCCCCCAGTTATATAATTAGAGGAATTCATATATTTGCATTCAGGAAAGCAGTCACTTTCAAATGTGCTCTACAAAGCCATTTTATGAAAAGAGCCATTTCCAAATCATGCTGTTCTTCTAAGTGTGCTAAAGCGTAAAGTGTAATTAGACTTCTTGCCTTAGAATTTAGTGGGAAATGTTTAAAAGAAATCAGCTCTCCTTAAAGCATGAGTCATTGGCTGGCTGGGGGCCTGAAGTACCACAGCCCTCCATCCCTTTGTTAAAAGGGTTGCTTGTATATGGACTTGCCAGTACAAAAAGAGAGACATGTTTTGCTGGTGGGATTCCCACTTCTGCAGAGGGATGCTGACTTTGCTCTTGTTTCTCTTGGTAGGAGTCCTGCTCTCATTACAGGAAGGACCAGCAGAAGGAGAGGCTGCCTCTCCTTGTGCTCTTTGCTGTCAAAAGAAGCACTGGGAAACTCAAAGAGCGACTTTCTGCTTTGTCAGCTAGGAAGAGGATCAGTCCTTTCAGCCGAGCACCAAAGTGAGATACGGATATGGATCTGCTCTGTGGCTCATCAAGCAGGTGCTGTTTGAAATGTAAAGCAGCAAAGGGGTAGACCATACTTAGTGAAAGCCACATCTTTAGACAATTTGTAGCCATTGAGTGCACACGAACTTTCAATTTCCCTTTCCAGCGTATTACCATTTGAATGTAATTGAACACTCTTGAGAGACAAAAAAGTCTTCTTTTTGCATATGTAGTGACTGTAGTAATTCCTTCATCTGCAGGACTCAAGCTTTTAAAAGAAACATTTATAAGAAGGACTTTTTATTCTTTTTTTTTTTTTTTTTTTTTTTGCTTATTTGTGGGTTGTGGAAATGATGTTTTGGCACATCTGTCTTAAAACTTTGGTGATGTGTGCATGTGCCTTTCCAAGTTCAGCATTTTCGCGAAGTGAAACACTCACTAACCAACCATATGGTAAATTTTGTATCAAAGATACACAATCCTCATGTTGCTCTTTAGCTCTGACAAAGTGCTTTTTGCACCATTAAAGTTGAGATCTGCTGAATGCTTATTTATTTAAAATAATCTGTGAGCATTTTCTGCAGCTGACTGAGCATGGCTTTAATAATCTTTTACCAGACAGTATAAGTGGAGGCTGCAGGATATATAGAAGGGAAGCATGCTGTGGAAAGATAATGGAGTGTATATGTGCACTCAGTATTTCTATTCAATTCAGCTGTTAGCTTTATTATCTATACTATCAAAGTCTGTATTTTTGTGCTATTTCTTATCCAAAACATTACCCTTTTTTTTTAAAGAAGTGTTTCGCCGTTCAGTGAGTAATTTTGACTGGCTCTACAGCTTAAGACAAGTTACCAGCTGCTTCTGGCAACTAATTGTATTCTTACTTATTACAGTCTTAATGCACGTAATACATGCTAATCACAGTATTACTTTAGCTTTTGAATCAGCCTAATAAGCTTTATGCCATTGAGGATTTTGCCTTTTGTCAGATCAAATTTTACAGGCAATTCAGAGCTTTTGAAGCAGGGTTATTATTGGTGAAATCCTGATTTTCTTGCAGTCAGCTGGAGTTTTCCCTGAAGCTAAGATGACATTCAGCTTCCTTTGAGTAGTTTATCAGTTTTGAGGGATGGTTCTAAAATGAAAGGGCTTGAACATTTCAAAATCAGTATTGATCATTTCAAGAAACCAGGGGTCAGATCAAACTTGTGGGGGCACTAAGAAACGGCGAAGCGTCAGAAGTGAGCAGATAGAAGCCTCTCCCTATTTAGAAAACCCTCTGAAGCTATTTCACTGAAAAGAAACTCCTGAACAATTTGTGCCAAAACAGTTGATGCCAACTACTGCAACCTCCACCAAGAAGGCTGCTTTGCATTCTTCTGTCAGGTTAACTTCCAAGCCAAAACAGTTGTCCTGACCTTACAGCACAAGGCATCTCTAGAGTGAAACACCATATGAGATCAGGGTGCACAGACATGCTTGTCCCTGGCAGCTGTCCTCAGCCACCACTTCCAGAACTCAGGAAGCTTCTTATCCTGTTTTCAGACTGGAGCTGAGACACAGCTGCCTTTGGAAGATGGTCCAAGGCAGGACTGCAAAGTCTTTTCCTCTAATGTATGTTTGTCATGGTTACAGTAAACAACTACATAAGTTACACCCTGCTTCTCTGACCTCAGATGACTGCAAGGAAGACAGATGTGTCATTTATTTGCAACTCTTTAGTCGTAGCACTTAGCATAAGATAAAGTAGCAGGCTTTATACAACAAAACTTGATAAAGATGATCAGAGACCTGTAACATATGACTTGAGGAAGCATATGATGTTGAGGGGCTCTGACAAAAGTAAGACTGATGGATGATTCTATTGCTCCCTACATCTTAGCAGGCAGTTACAAAGATGATGGAACACTTCTTGTTAGTGCTAGACACTAAAAAAGGAAACTGTTCCAGATGTAGCATGCAAGAGCTTTGCAGTTTCCTCTGCCCAGCAGCTGGGACCCTGCTCTAGCACCACTATCATTCCATGCTGATCCCTTGCGCAGTCAGAACTAACGGCTCAGCTGGTTTATACCAAGGCATACCACGATGTCTCTGTTCTCAGACAGATTTCACAATGAGAGGTCTGTGCCAGCGCTGCCCTCTTCTGTTTTATCCAGCTCCCTGGAAGAGTTTGAGACCCTTTCTCCACACAGCTACTCCGAATAGAAAGGATGACGACAGCCTTGATACCAGGTCTTTTTTGAGCTGTGACTTTTTTATTGCCCAAGAATGACAGGCAACAGAAGTAAGGCAGCACATGTTCAGGGCAGTGACTTTTGCTGCAGAGGCCACCTAACCAGGGGTGACTTAGCCTGTGCTACACTACACTTTCAGTGTGTATTCCCAGACCAGCCTGAGAAGTACTTGCCTTAGGGGTAGGATGGCCTTGTATGTGTCAGCTGGGGTTATTGCTCCTGCATTCCTGCATTTAGCCCGGAGAGCCTTCTGCTTATCGTTGCTATGGTGAAGAATGCTCCCAACCTGCCTGCCGTAGTGTAGCTTCCTTGGTGCATGTCTTGCATGATCCAAATCTTGCTCCTTTGTGTGATTCAAAGGTTTCCCTCTTTGTAGGCACTCTCTTCAGGGTAAAAGAGTCTTCTGTATGAGCAGTACCGGCAACATGCCATTGCTATAGTCTTTGCAAAAATGAGCTACATATGGGAAGGAAATATCCTGGGAGCATGAGATGATGTCAGTGTCATGTTGCTTTTGGAGTATGTACTGAAGGGAAGTCCTGCTTTACCATCAGATATTTACAGATGAAAGTTAAAGTCACAGCCCAGTGGCTGGAGACACCCCAGAAGGGACTGTCAGGGCCAAGCAGACCCAGCATTTCGCACAGAACCCCCGCAAGGATTGCAAGTGTGCTTCAAGGCCAAACATGCTGTTGCTGCTCAGGGAATTTAGCCTTGTATATGTTGCCTGGCATGACTAAAGCATGAAGTAGTAAAAATGTTGTGCAACTGTTTGCTTTTCACTGTAAACTCTTAGGCCCATTGTTTGCACAGACTATTAACATCCTCAAAATCACTGCTTACCTATTGTCTGATTCTTTGTAGATCTGTACCTAACCAAGACATCTACATTTCTGCTTTTGGGCCTGGGCACAAATGCCTTAAGGCTGAAACTGTTACGCAATTAATAGGTTGCTTAGTAGCCTTGACATGGCTGACGGAAAATTCCCAAAGGCTGTTTCTCCTACGTAATCTGCCAGTGGAACCTATTGCTATGACATGATAAGAGATGATGCCACACAAAGTGGCACATTACAATAGCATATCTCTGAGTCAAAAATTCATATCTTGAGGGTCATATCCTTCTTGTATCTGACCTGGGGCAAGTGGAGCAAGCTCAAAACAAAAAAAAAAAGGGTAAAATAATTCCACAACATCCAGTGACTTTGTAATTAACCCCATTGTTCAAATGTTCAAGTATAATTCCTGTTACAAACCTCTTGAATGTTTATTTTGACAGCTCAACAACTGCCATGTTCCATTCTCATGCTGCTTTATGTGCTTCGGTCCTTCTGAGACAAAATGGTCTGTAATGTGTGTTTTATTCTGAACATTTCCCGTCTCGGTACATGTTTTCTTTTTCACACTTCATTATATATTTCTGTTTCCATGTTCCATTACGCATCTCAGCTATTGTATCTCCTTTGACATTTCACATGCCAAGCTGCATTTGCATTTCAATTAATTTTTTTGCTTGTCATTTTGAATGATTGTTATCACAAATAATTTTATTTCTGATTTCACATCTCATTACTCAGTTTCCAGACCCTCACTGTGGATTTCAGTATTCATATTACATCATACGCTGGGGGGTTTGTTCCTGTCAAGCACTGATTTTTCACAACTTGTTATGGATTTTTCTTTCTGCGTTTCATCATTTATTTAATCTTTCATAATTCATTCTGCATTTTCCCTACTGCATCACATGATTCCCTACTTAACTTTGCATCTAATTTCATTTTTCCTCTTTGATCTTACAGGAACATTTCTGGTCTTGCCTATCATTACTTTTTTGAATTCTGTATTTCATGGCTTATTACAATTTTTCAACTTACTATGCATTTCTGATATCAAATCCTATTATGAGTTTTCCTTTTTACACCTCATTACCCACTTTTTTGATTCTGCATCTCAATATGAATGCTTCTTTACATCTCATTTCCAGTTTCCAGTTTTGGTTTTTGCTGTGCATGTTCATTTTATTTCACTGCTTGGTTTTCCTTCAGTGTCTCATTATGTACTTTTTGATCTAATTAGGATGTATCATTGCTTATTAGTCAATTTCCTTTTCATTGCCCATTACAGACTATGTGTAGCATTCTGAGCATGAGCTTTCAGATTTTCTCATGTGTTTTCCTTTTCTCACATTCTTCAGTTAACTTCTTATGTCTTATGATAAATTTAATATATTCTTACTAGCATCTTACTATCATGTTTCAAATCTGTCATTTTTTTTGCACCTGAGTAAACTGTCTTTCTTTAGCACCTCACTAAACATTCTTTTTTAATAGCTCATTGCTCATTTGAATGGTATCATATTGCAAATTTCATTTTTTGTTCTCTCATACTAGGTTTTCATTTACAGAATGCATAATGAACTCCTGGTTTTGTTTTTTTTGAAACTTGGGGGTGGTGGTGCCTCTTAGCATACCTTTTCATATCTGCAAATCCTCCCATGTTTCCTTTTCAGATTGTGCATCTTCTTCTGTGCTTTCTTTTTCAGAGCTATTTCTACATTCTCCCTAATGAATGCGATTATGCAGCTTGATTCATTTCTAATCTCTTGTTTCATATTTTGTAGCTCATGATACATTTCTCATTTTGAATACTGTTATGCTTTTCTCCTTTATCTATTTATGCATTTTTATTTTTGGATTTCCTTAATCATACTTTCAGGATGAATTTTCATTTTTGTCTCTCACCAAGCCTAAATTTTTCTTAGAAGCTTTCTTGAATGAATCACCTGGTTTTACTTGTTCGCTTATGCACTACATCTTTTGCTGTGCAACGTTACCCATTTTGGGTTTTTGTATCTCTTCTTTTAATGTTTTTTTATCTGTTCTGTATTTCATCATGCAGCTTCATTATCCGCATGTTGTTCCCTATTTGTCTTTAAAATGCCATTACACATCTCCATTTTACAACTACTTTTGTATTGCTTATGATGTATTTTTCCACATGTGAGTACTTGTTTGTGGTTTTGAGCAGCTTTATATGCACCAGATGTGATCTTTGCTCACCTCATCATCTATTTTTCTATTATCTCGTTGTATTTTTTCCTTTTTTTTTTTTTTTGTTATATATGTTCTTACTGCAGGTTGTTTTTTGTTTACAATTGATTAGGTCTTAAATTGCACATCTCATTATTATTCATTGAAGAGTTTAACTTTTTTAACTCAGTATGCGTCTTCATCTCTAACGCATGCTCTTTTTCCTGCAGCCCAGTATCTATTTTAACTGTCCTATCACATGAATCCACATCCCCTTGCGTGTGTTCTCGCATCTATTATTTCCTACTTACCACTGTGTTGCACTATTTCATTTTTACTTGAAAAGCACATGTGCCTTTTTTTGAATTACACTACTGCTTTTCATTTTTACCTCCTATTTAATCTTTTACCTCTGTCACCTTACTTTGAACATTCTTTCCTCCAGGCTGTTATGTTTCCTATTTTATATAACATTATGCATCTTTTTATTTGCATTTCCTCCTGCTTACACATTTTTCTTTATTACAAATCAGTCTGTGATGCTTGCTGCATTTCTTTCCCTTTTTCCTCTTTTTATGTACTCGCATTTCATAGAATTTCATTATGATTTCTCCATTTCATGCCTTTTTCTTCTCACCTATGACTTTTAAAGTTTTGCTTGTCACTTTTATACACATGTTCACTTTTATATACCACCTTTCATTCTGCATCTCCTCAGAAAATATTTTTTGTCTTTGCATCTCATTGCTTCTCAGGGAATGTGTTCCTTTCAGCAGCACAGTAGGTTTTGTTGGCATATCTCATATACACCCCCCTTTTCACATAGTGCTGAACTTGCCTGCCTCTCATCATATCTTCCTTTCTGCCCTTCATTATGCAAGTTTTTTCACACACCTCTACAGATCTGGCTTTCACATCTCACAGTTATTTTTCATTCCTTTCTCTCTGACAATAATTTTGAGTGGCTGATCACTCAGAGGTATTTAATTTGTTTTTGTGCATGCCATTTTGATGCTGAAAACAAAACGTACTTCCTCATATGGTTTACTTGGTCCTTCTTTTTTTTCTAGTTTCTACTTGTCTATGTAAAAAAAGAGTAAAATGATACCTCTTTATTTTCTACCTACTGGATGACCAAGTGTTTTTGGTTCACAGATAAAGCCAAGAGAGAATACAACAGAAAATAAATGTAAGCAGAAAAAATACATTACAGACACTATGAGAATACGGACAGTTGAAGATGAATGTATGCTTAAAAGCGTAATTAGGAACCTTTTGTCAGGTTTGTTCATTAAAATCATACATATTTTGAAATGCTGATTGCATTAGCAAGCACTCTCCATTTTCATAACTAGATTTACTTCATGAAAATCAGATTAGGCGAGTTCTCTGCTTGTCCCAAGAATAACCCAGGGGAGGGTAAAAAAGGTTGAAGAAATTTAGTTCTCTGGCTTGCTCCATGGATCCAGTAATACAGATTAGGAGAATGGTGATGGAGGTTATGCAGCTGCTTCCCCCGATTAATTGAGCACCATCTGAAGTGCCATAGATTTGCTTTTTGAAGGAGATCTCTGATGGGTTCCAGTTCAGCATCCCATCAGAGCTCTGACTGCCTAGCCTCTTGGCCGTAGGGCCTCCTTTGCTGCTATTCACATGCACGTGTGTATATGCCTGTGGCAAATACATGCTCAGCCTTGTTACTGGTTAGCTCTGAAGGCATGGAGGTGCAACAGCCTTTCTCTCCTGGGCTACTGGATTTAGCAAATCCTGCAGTCATAACCATATCCTTAAGTCAGTGTCCTCTACAGATTTGCTGAAGATGAGCACTGTCAGCATCCAGGCCACTGATGAGAATGTTGAACCGCATGGGCACCAGTATGAGTCTCTGCTTCACTCACTGTAATTTTCCAGCTGGACATTGGTCATGACCTTCTGAGTGCATTAGTCCGGACAATTTTAAGCCCATGTAACAGCAGAGTCCATTACATACATTCTCAGTTTTCATATGAGGACATTGTGGGAGAAAGTACCGAAAGCCAGTATCACATCCACCTCTCTTGTAAAGTTTTGTATCCTTTTCCAGGTTGTTTTCCTTCTGTCTCCAAGATTGTCACTTTAAGGCACCAGGTAGTCTACCCGCTTCCCAAGAAGGACGAGACCCTTGTATCCAACCCGCCTGCCCACCCTGGGCA
>WYDI02036755.1:0-14314 GCA_009867235.2 Psittacus erithacus | reverse complement strand
TGCAACACTCCTGAGCTTGTAGTAGGCGATCCTTGAATATCAACCAACAGTCTTGGGTCCCCCTGCCCTCTAGGGCTATATCCCATGGAACCTTACTGAGCAGGTTACTGAAGAGGCCAAAGTCTGCTCTCTTGAAGTCCAGGATAGTGAGCTTGCTGCACGCTCTTCTCACTGTCCTGAGGATCTCGAACTCGACCATCTCATGGTCGCTATAGCCAAGGCTGTCCTGGAGCATCACATTTCCAGCCAGCCCTTCTCTGTTGGTGAGCACGAAGTCAAGCATGGCACCTCTCTGTGTCGGCTCCTCTATTACTTGCAGACGGAAGTTGTCTTCCACACAATCAAGGAACCTCCTGGATTGTTTGTGTTACTGATATCTGCCGTCCCGTCCCTCCAACAGATATCAGGGTGGTTGAAGTCCCCCATGAGAACAAGGGCCTGCAAGTGTGAGGCTGTTCCTGTCTGTCTATAGACTGCTTCATCCACAGAGTCCTTTTGATCAGGCGGTCTTTTACAGATCCCCACAATAATGTCTTCCGTTGCTGTTCTCCCTTTAGCCCTGACCCACAAACTCTCTGTTGACTGCTCACCCGTCCCCAGACAGAGTTCCATACTCTCCAGCCTATCCCTAACATAAATGGCAACTCCCCCTCCCCGTCTGCTTGGCCTGTCTTTTCTGAAGAGCCTGTAGCCTTCCATTCCAACACTCCAGTCATAGGAGCCATCCCACCATGTTTCTGTGATGCCAATTTTTTATATATATATATATCTTCATATATATTGAGATATATATATATAGTTCCCAGCAGTGAACAATTTTAGAACTATGTCAGCTTGTTAGTGAAAGCTGCAAGAATGCAGATGGTGACCTCAGTTACAAGTGGATCAGAGACAGCCTTTTAGAAAAGCCAAGGAGGAAAAAAGGGGTGAAAAAACAGAGAGAAAAAAAAAGAAAATCAAGGGCCCTATCTTCCAAAGGGAAGCAGTGAAAGAATTCCCAAATTGTACATTCTTTGTCTAATAGTTTCAGTACCATATGCTTTTTTAATCAGTAGCAGCTGATGCATTCATTAATAGTTTCTTTTGAAGGGGCTTGTCATAATATTTACCTTCTCTACAGCAACAGAAATAACTTTGAAGGCTTAAATGGCCACATATACTAAAACTAATGAAAACAAGAGGCAGTTCCATGGTGAATGAATCTCTTGACACCGCTATTTTACGGGATAAATAACATTCAATGTATTGTCCTTCATTTCAGCTGAGGTATTTGTGTTTTTAGGCATGTTGTTACCTAGAAATTAAGAATATGCGGTGTGGTATAGATTTCAAGAATATGAGAGGTATGATCTTTAGAGTATTGAAATGAAAAGGAGAAATGAGCATGCTATATTTATCAAGAACACAGAAATTAAAATAGCCATCTGTAAAGAGAGCTCCCACAATAAAAGAGTATTGTGGCTGGGGACAGCTTCTTACTCGTTTTCTTCTTCCACCTTCACTGCAATTTGGTAGCATCGTTAATCCACTGTTCCTGATTGTCCTGTCAGAATCAACACCAAAGTTGTTCTGTTGTTCAGTATAAGTACTGATCTCCTTGGAAAAGAGATTAAAATTAATTTCATTGGTAAACTCAAGTAATCACTGTGTACAGTGTTCCTGATAAAGTGAGAGTTTGCTCAAAGACAGTGCCAGAGACTAGCCTGTCTTCTGTGTCTGCCTGAAGAAGTAGCCCAATTTGATTTCTCATATGTTAGCCAGTATGATTTTTGCTCTGCATTAGTTTATATTTTTCTTTCTGTTGATTTCATTGCATTTTTCAGCTACAGCAGCAGTATGTAGCTCTTCTTACTTAAAATATACCCAAGGAGACGTATGTATTGGAAATCTGAAATCAGATAGGATATAGTTTATTAATCTTGTTCTATTGTTACACACACACAAAAAGCATTATGTGCTCCCTAGTCAAAGGCCTTATAGACCAACTGGTTCTGTAAGTCTTACATCTGACTCAAAATACAAACTCTCTTGTACATCTGTGAGAATAATAATCCTGTTATCTTGATGTAGGAAGTACAAAGAAGATAAATTAAAAATTTACTTTAGGCTTTATCTGTAATTATCTTTTGTTTGCATTTATATTTACATAATGCTGGATTGTGAAATTTTAGTGGAATCTACCAGATAGTCTGGAAGCAAGGATATTATAGTGGAGGAAACCTGCTTTTTTAAGAGGAAAATAAAAACAGAGTAATTACTTACTGACTTCAATAAGCTTTGGCCCACATTTTCATTGAATGGTTTGGCAAATAAGCATCTACCATAATCATGTGCAAGACATAAGCATAGTCTGTCATTATTTAATGGAGCAAAGAATTCCAAGATACTGTTTCATTTCATAAGCTTAACTATAAAATCAGAAAATAAATCACAGCTTTTGCATAGCATTGAGGAAAATACAGCCTTATATAAGCACCATGAATCTGAATCTACCAAAGCATTCAGTCACAATGTCTCAAAATGTGTTCTGTTCAGATAGAAGTCATTGCTCTATAAAGAAGTGCTGCTCTGAATACTACATTTTTCCCCATTTATACGCTTTAAGGGTTAAAAGCAGAGCGCTTATTTTACATGAAATGAACCTAGGCTTTTAAATCTCATCTGTAGCATGCAGACTCCTTGTTGGTGAGCACCTGATGTCAGCAGTTTGAATGATGTCTGACACTAATTATGTGTCGTTCACAAGATTGCCAGGCAGGAGAGCATGAGGGAATAAAAAGCTATTTGAAAGGTTTTCATATGAGGTCTTACTCCCAGTTTTTTGAAAGCCCTTACATCTCTTGCACAGCAGCACCCTGCTAATGCTGTTGAGGAAGGGAAAAGCTTTTAAAAAGACTATTAATTAATGTTTGCAATGTATTGTTCTTGTTTGAAAGCCACATAAAAAGAACAGCATTTAAATCTGTTCTTGTGATAAGTGCAAAGCTGGGGAAAGATACTTTGTCCTTGCCACACCACCTGCCTTGGTACTGACACAGAAGAACCTACCTGATCAGCATACCACACCATTCAAAATCAATTGGCAGGAAGACATAAAACATTGTTAAATAATTAATTTGCCCTTTATTTGCTAGTAAACCTTTTCAAAATGCTACATGACTGCTGGACAATTCAAAGATTTTATTTGGGGCCTTATGAATATGCTACTTTGATTTATTTTTTCCTTGGTATTTTATAGGAATACCATTTTCTCTATTTGCATGTATACATTTCCTAAAATTCAGAAATGGCTTATATTTTCATCTAGAAAATATAAGTTCTTCAAAGTCTAAGGTTTAAAACTTTTATTTGTCATGCTTATGTTCAGCTTATGCTTACTAAAGTAAGCAAGTCAAATGGCTTGACAAAGCAATCTCAGACAGTAACTGGCTGTTGTGAATGGGATCAGGTCAATGTCCGAGTAGTACATCTGCATGAGACAGTCAACTTTTTATACTGTCTTCAAGCAGGCAGACTCATGCCAGTTTGGATCATTCAGCACATGCTATACCAAATTATTTTGCTGTCTTTCTGAAGACGTAGAAGGGTACACGAAACATCTTGGAGCCCTTTGCCTTTGCAGAGTCCCATTTGTTTCATTTTCCTCTCACAAAAGTATCAGCCCTTTGAGGGAGTGTGTTTTATCAAGCTGTTACTTCTACAGTCTGGCATGGGAGAAGGAAAAAGTAGAAAACTAGTACTATATTTCTGTATTTATATTTTACTGAAAAAAAGTATTATATTATATTGCAAATTATAAACACAGAATATTTTAAAATAGTCCAGTATTATTTATTGATTATTTTTTGAGGAATAGAACTTAAATAAAGTTCAAACATGGAATCATTGGTGGATAATGCTGTTTACAAGTCTTGCGCTGAGTTTTGTCCCAGTGTTGATGAGGATCAGTTTGGAATGGAATATAAAATACCACTGGTGAAATGCCTGCTGTTCTGTGTTTGGGAGTATACAATACGACTAGGTTTCTCCAAGGCTTTTCATGTTTAAACTGTATATTTTTTAACCTTATGTGGAGGGAGATATTTACAATTATCTGACGGAAGGATGTATTGAGGTGGTTGTTGGTCTCTTCTCCCAAGTAACAAGTGATGGGACAAGAGGAAACAGCCTCAAGTTGAGAAGGGGAGGTTCTGTCACTGAAGTATCCAGGTCTGTTATTAAGACTTTGAAAGGACACAGGCTACCTCTTGATATACAGAAAGCCAGATGTTGCAATTTAATGGTTGTAGGAAAGTTGATGTTTAGCAAAGTCAAATTTAAAAAGGAGAAACATCTCTGTTTCCATAACCTTAGAGAAAGACCAGACTGAGAATGTGCAATGAAATGTATTCATTATAATAGCTGTAAATATCTCCCCACAAATGGCAACAGACTAGAGAAATGCTTTTCCTTCACTTTAAAAATAAAAGATGATCCTCCCCCAAATGCACTGATGCTGAAAAATATTTGAGAATCACTGCGTATAACTGATTAAAAAAAAAAAAAGATATTAAAAGCATAATGTGAACGTATCAGAATAAGACAGTAACATAAAGTTTCATTAAACATCGCTGCAATATTAAATACTGCCAAGATGTCAATATTTCTGTATTTAATTTTATTTGTTTTGGTGTAGAATAAATTTCTAAGTAGATCTGAGAAAGAAGTGTTTATAGTGAGAAAGCAAATAATTTTTATATGCATAAATTATTTGGGACTTAGTTAAGTGACTTAATAGCAGAAAATACTTAGAAGTTAAATTACATGTTACTTACCACATTAACAGAGAAGAAAAAGACAAAAGAAAATGCGCAGTTTGGATGCTGAAGCAAAACAAATTCAGATAGGAAAAAGTAAAGATTTTTAATACCAGATAATACTAGGGGAAAATTGGATTAAGAGGAAGGTAGGCTCTTTTGTCATTGACTTTAAAAATAAAGACTAGATACTTTCCTATGAATGGATCAGATCTCTGACGGATGTTTGCCAGAGCCAGGTCTTCAGTCTTTGTTTCCCTGGTGATGAACTGAGATATTCAGAGCAGTTCCTTTTACAGTGAAAACTGGCTAATTTCTTACACACTTGACCACTGAAGATCTTCTGTTAACATTGAAGTAGAGACACAGAACTATGCTGTTCTTACAGTGTAAGGGTCTAAATATATTTCATAATCAAGGTTGTAATCTAATTCCCAGCAGGGCTCAGAAGTGAGTGGTGCATCCAACAGGGCTCTACATGCTGCACAGATTATTTTATATAAATCTATGTAATTATATTGTAATTTCACAGGATGGTTGCCCGTTACACTGGACGTGGTCTCTGACTGTAGAAGGATGAACAGCACACCCATGAAAACATGAGTGTTTTAAAATACTACTTTTGCTTTTTATTGAGATGCTTAACCTTTCCCTGTAAATGCATTTTTTCTTATTTTTGACAATTATTCTTATAGAAAGGAAAAGTAAATATGGATGTGGACACTCTAATGAATATGTTTTGGAAAAATCCTCCCAAGTTTAGGAAGTTGAGAGAGATTTTCTTTATGACCTACTTTGCAGTTTCAGTTTCTATGCCACTGTAAAAATAAAAGCTCAGTAACTATAATTTCTGTATTGCAGTTTAGGAAAACATTATATAATTAATTCTACATAATGCTTCCAAAAAAACTGGTGTAATCGAGAGTACATTTAGGAGTGTTAAACTTCAGATTGCCATGCATGCCGTGTACTTAAATGGCTACTTGTAATAAAGGTGTTACATTCTCCTCTTTTACCACAGTTAATAACTTAAAAACTATGAAGAATTCCATTTCAACTACCATCTACCTGGCTTTTTTGCCCCATAGGTAATCATATCTTGTCTGGAATATTTCGTTGAAATCTGGTTATCAGGAAAGAATGCATCTTCTGCATTTTTGGAAATAACGTCGTTTCATTTATTTTGTCTTAAGCATCGGAGACTCCTAAGGCTTCAAAAAGTCTGGCTTTTAATGTAAACGTTCCTTAACTGTTGTGTTATGATGGTCTTTCTAATAATACAGGCTTGCAGTTTCTGTGTTTTGCTAGAATGACCTTTTCTGCAGTACACAATTTGATAGTTGAGATGCTACAATTTATTTCATACTTGCATACAGCCTTGTTACTGTCATTAGAATGGATAGTTGTTCTTTCATGAATTTAATAAAAAATAACAACTTATCCGTGTAAGATGGGCTAATCAGTAGGTTTCATTGTTACTTTAGCATAGCTGCTCTTAAATGGTTTTATTTTCCTAAGGCCACTTGTTATATCAGTCTTTCAGCACTCATGATTTTTATGCTTTCTCTGCTCTTTACTTTTTCCTAATAAAACATGTTATTTTTATCCAGGCAATTGTAAAGAGGTATCTGTCTAAATTTTTATTTATTTATGCTGGAATATTTTCTAATAATATTTTCCTAAAAGTAAAAAAATGTTTACACTTGCAACAATGTTTTGCTTGTGTGCTAAACCTTTATAAAGGCAACACTCTATGTACAAGCATAAATTAATATTCAGTGATTGAAACTGGTTAATCTGAAAGGCACTGTAGGTTTGCTTTGATTAAAGGGATTGGATATAAATAAATATACTTCGTGGGTTAAAAAATTTTCTGAACTTGATGTATGTGAAAGATGAAATTGAATTTATGATATAGTTGGGGGTGATTCATCCTCTTTCTCAATCTTAATTTCTTCAGCTTAATTTTAATATTGCTACTTTATATATTCATACAGGTATATGTGTATTACACTTTATTCTTCAAAGTTGTATCGCTTAAGTTGTATCACTTAAGCTATGGTACTTAAGTGATGAAAGGTTTATATCCTTTTTTTCCTCTTTTTTGAGGGTGTTGGAGTTCTGCATAAAAGCCGTGCTAATTTTAATCAGTATTCTCAGTATTTTCCTATCTGTGCTTTTGTAAACATACACACACTGAATAATATATAATAAAATTTATTTGTATTATTCAATCATCAGTGACAAATGGCCTGTTTCTTTTCCAGTGAGCAAAATGAATAAGTAGAGAAATGGTGGAAAAAATTTTGTTAGCATTAGAAATGTTTGACATCTCTGTTAATGCAGTATCATTTTATGCAAGTATACAAGATCTGCAGACTCGCATGTTATGCAGTGTATGTTTTAGATGCTGCACAGTAGAATATGCAGCAGATAAAACTAATGAGATTAACTGATCTTGACTGATTGAATTAAAAAAGCCTATACTTCTAATTAATATTCATCAATACTCAAGTCTAATTGAAATCAAAGATATATAAAAAATGCTGGTGTCAAATAGAACTGATGGTTTTTATTTTCCTTTAGGATAAAGTATACTATGGGAACATAATAGATGAAGAACAGGTTTTTGGCTCATGTAAACACTGGCAAAAATATGACAAATAGAAAAGAATTTCTATTCTTTCTTTCCTATTTCCAAGATACATGTATTTTTAAATATTTCAGAAATCATTTTACTTTTTGATTTATCATCAGCAAGGTAGAGCAGACTGACATTTCTCTGCATGATTTTGTTGTTGCTTAGTAGGTTAGGTTGCTCCTGAGAGATGCAGCTCAGTTGCTAATATCCTCAAGCCTAGACCTGAGATAAGTCTAGCACAAGACTTGGGAACCTGATAGTGACCTTTTTGCTTTCTGTCTGCTACTGGGAGAATCAGCTAGGGCTGTGTTCCCCAGATAGACTGAGAAGCATGTCTCTTTGAGCTGACCAGACTCTTTGGGTCTCAGTGTTCCATGTGTAAAATAGGATTGGGATGTGGTTTCCTCATTCAGTCATGCGCAGGGAGGATAAATACATTCTTATGATCTAAATGGTTCAAACCCTGCAGTAATATCCACACTGAGAAGCCAAGTTTTCTCAGCTGTGGTGGGGCATCCAGCCATAGCAGGCTGGAGGTTTCTGAAAGCCCTTTCAGCCTGTTGCTCAGTGTTTGCTGTTGCAGTTTGCTGAGCATATTTTTTCTTTCTCTTTTATAGTTTGAGGGATGCAAGAAAGCCTTTTCCAGACTAGAAAATCTCAAGATTCACTTGAGGAGCCATACGGGTGAAAAACCGTACCTTTGTCAGCACCCTGGCTGCCAGAAAGCCTTCAGCAACTCCAGCGACCGCGCCAAGCACCAGAGGACACACGTGGACACTGTAAGGAAGCAGAAGTCACATTGCAATCTCCTGTACATTAGACCATGTGCTCCTTTCATCCCGCTTGGTGTCAGTAGGCAGCCCATAACCTTAGAGATAGGAGGGAGAAGTGTCTGATGAGGCAGTTTAAGGTGTTTCAGAAGCATGAATGAAGATGGGTCAAACTAGTTGATAAAAAGGCCGCAGCTCCATAGGTTTTGCCTCAGCTAAAGGCAGTAACTTTCTCCCACTTCAATGGTCTTTAGGGAACCTGAAGTCACTATGAAAAGACACAGAAGCCACGTGTGATAATAACGGCTATTCTCTGACGAAAACTCAGTTAAACTTGAGGCTGGGGCATGTACCAGAAAAGTCAAGAGAGGAAGAATAATTTTGTAAATCAAAAAATTTTCATTCCAACAAAGCGTTGCTTATGAATTTGAATCCCAGCTGGGATTAGTTTAAAACCTTTTATTTCATAATAAAGATGATGTTTGGTCAGAGACAAGCCATTTCCAAAGGGCAGAAATCCAGAAAAAAAATGAGAACAATGCCATTTGAATTAAATGGCAGTCACAAAACTTAAATGATCAGTTTCAAATAGTCAATAGGATGGCTGGTAAGTTAATCATTTGTATAGGCGTTTATGGAAATGCTTTATGAAACATAACCTTCTAAATTGCAAAATAGCTGATTTCAGCAAACCGTTGGACCTGAGGTTCATTTAATACTATGTATTGTGAACCTACAAGTCTTTGGGGAAGACAGATGGGTTAGAACAGGCAGAAGGAGATACTTACAAAGATTTCGATTTATTTGGTGAGTTAGATGTGTTGGGCTTTAAGAAAAATACAAAGGTAGCTGGAATCTTTCTAAAATGATGTTTTCTTAGAAAATGTGAGCTAAAGGAGTTTGTCTTGTACTTCACATTAAAATTTGTATTTTTGTATGTAATATTTTTGAAACTTCAGTCTTCAGTGCTTGCTTGGTTTTTGCTTGCTGTTTTTGTAATGTAATAAACTAACACTTTTTCTTGTTCTTCTTTTCTGAAGCAGATTCTTCTATAATCCTAAACAGTCTCTCTGGGCCTTTACTGCACTTTCTTTACCTGATTCTCTAAAGAGTGTAATTTCTGATTAAGTCGAAGATTACTCTGAGGGTGGAAGAATTGTGAGTATAACTAGCAATACTTATTGTACTCATTACTGAAAAAAGGTGACAATAACAGGTGCCATAATAAAAGCTTTCCTTTTGTCTTTCTTATAAGCCTTACTTTCCTCCTTTTCCTTTCTAATAAATTACTGAGCATTCTGCTTATAATAATGTGCAACATTTGTGTTCTGTAATAATGTGGTTTGCAGCCTCCCAAGGTTCAAAAAGAGTGCTGGAGTTAAAAAAATTTGTGATACAATGGCTGCTTTATCCTTTTTCTTTTTGACTTAGAAACCTTATGCATGTCAGATTCCAGGATGTACGAAACGATACACAGATCCAAGTTCCCTGAGAAAGCATGTGAAAGCCCATTCTTCCAAAGACCAACAAGTAAGGAAAAAGGTAAATTTTCTACTGTGTTGACTGGTGTAAAGCATATGTGGAGAAGTCAGTGTTCTAATATTAGGTGCTTCAATTCATCAAGTACCTGTGCTGACATCAGGCTGTTGATTAGAAAAACTGTTAATGGGAAGTAATACATATGGGTTTTATATAAATGACATTGACTTAATGAGGCTGCATGCTTTAATGCTTTTTATTTTCTGATGTGGTGGTTAATCACCAAAGATACATAATAAGGCGACTAAAAGACATTTTTTGAAAACTTTTTTTTTTGTAAGTTTTTCAAGTTCTGCTACTCTGTAAATACACAGTAATACAAAATTCAGCTTACATAGCCAATCTCAGATGGAAGGATGGATTCTGCAGGTAAGATGAGCTGTATTTGAGATTAAGGTGGAAATTATATTTATATATGCCAGACATTTCCAAATACCAAGACATTTCAAAACCACTGGTTCCCTGTGGATGTCAAGCCCATGAGTCAGCAGTTGTTTATGTATAAGCACATCTTTTAAGAGCTGAGTTGTGACCTAAGGGAATGATTTCTTTTCCTGAGCATTTTTCATCATAACTCCTATTAATCACTGGCAATATTTCCTTAGATTATTTAGATCTAAGGATTAAAATGGAAGCTTTCATTTTAAAGGAAATTGGTCCTGATAAAAGGGGAACATGTATGGACTGGTTTAGGGATAGACAAAACTTTGAGGCAGAGCCCTATGTAAAACAAGTTATAGTTAAGAAGTTTTAAAATAAAGTGCACAACCATTCGTACAAAGTTGCAAAAACCTGTTTTGTGCAGCATTGGAAGCACTACATGGCAGTTTTTAAGGCTGCAGTATACAAACTGAAAGAGTACATTTTGATTCAGTGGTTTGTTGAAGCAGGACATGGCAGCAGAGACTCCATGTCAACCTCTGAGGAACTACACTGTAGTAATCTTGAGGAATTTCTTTTAAACTCATGAGTGCCCACTTCTGTATCAGAGACGAGGTAACTGAGCATTAATTTTCACCTTATAAGCGGTGCTTTGGCTCCCTTGCTTCTGTGCATACTTCCCACAGCAGGACTACCAAAGGAGGTCTTCAAGCCTTGTCCTGCATATCTGAGAAGGGCAGCTACCCTACTCAGCTACCCAGACACATCTTTCACAGGCGTGTAGCGTAAATGCCAATCAAGACTTTGCATTCTGAAAAATCTGTGTGTGATGTGTCAGCTAAAACTGACATAAATGGACCTGAATATAGCTATTCAACTGCACTGTAACATAACTGCCTTTGAAAGTGAAATGTGTTATCTTCCCTCCTATCATTATGCCAAATTGCAATTCTGTGGGACTTCCCTTCCTGCATTTTTTTCACTCACTTTGCTTATTTTCCATTCCTTATGTGCCAAACCTGGCCCTTTTTACTCCTTGCTTGACTCTCTATGGGCACATTCTAAACTTAAAATTGCTTATTTCTCATACCTGTCCAATAAGGGTTTATTTATGTGCATTGATCACCTGTGATATGTTGATATATGGAAGGGGAAATAAGCCAAGCCACTCCAAAGAGAAAAGAAAAATTGTGGCTTCTATCAAGCCAGATACTTAAAGCATGAATAAAGTTTGCAATGAACAATGTTTACAAGGTACAACATAGTTACTGAACCTTTAAGAACTTATAATTGCTAACTAACATCATGCTTTGGTATTTGAAATATTTCCCGGTAGTAATAATAAGTAAGAAACAATAAACCTTTTAATACAGAATTAAGGTTATTTATGGTTTTAATTAAAAGTGAAAATTGGCTTAATGTCAAAAGAGTCTTTACAAAAATGTGAATTCATCAAAAATAACCATAAAAATTCCAAGGTGGTAAAGGCACAGTGGAGTAATACTTCCAGCCTTAGGGATCTATTCTGTTGAAAAGAATAAACGCCTTTGCTGTCACACCCTGTTAGTCATGGATTCATTTAATATATCATGCCTGACTGCTTTTAATCCTCCTTTTAACCTCCCCCAACACACCAAGTGACATTATTGTGGTGTCTTAAGTTGCTGGCTCTCCAAGACTGTACCTGCAAATGAGTCTTTATGTTGTGGAGACTTAAAATAGCAGGATGAAGTATATTCATAGCAGTGGAATTAACTACTTGCTGTGCTAAACTTTACATTGAATCTTCAGTCTCATATTTTCTAGATCTGTCTTCAAAGATTTCCTTGGCCCTCTAAGATGGGGCCAGATTATGCAATGTGATATGGATAAATTTCCATCTCTGAATTATTTTAGGCAACTTTTCTTTATGGCTTACCATGTGAAGCAAAAATGCCTTTTCTCTAAATCTTCTAAGGCAGCTGGTGTTCCCCTTCTCCTCCCAAACTTCAGCCTCCGGCCATCCACCAAATAACTGTGAATTGCTCCAGGTAATGGGATGAAAATCCTATAAACCAAGAAGATGATGGCACAAATATATTTAACACAAGCAATTTAGTGGATAGTACAATAAAACTTCATTTACATTTCAGAGGAAAAGATGAGATTAAGGAGAGCCATGCCTGCATTAATCATCAATTGTAAAATTCTTCTTCATACACGAAGGAAAATATGTACACAAATACCACATACCTGGGAACAGATGCTGAAAATGTCTAGCAAAACATTTCAGGCATAGTTTCTATGCGTCACAATGTTCAGGATGTATTTTAAGATAATTTAGTGTGATAAAAAGCAACACTTCCTGTTTTATTTTAAAAAGTAAAAAATGCTGCCTGTGCCTGGATTTCAATATCTCTTGAGCAATATGGGTGGATCTCCTTCTTAGAAGGGAGAAAAAGTGATCAAAAAGTAAGCCACACCCAAAATGAGAGCATAAAGTGATGCTAAGAGGAATGCTAGTGCACAACATGCCACTGGACTACAATAACTTTTAAAACCTGTCTTCTTATTATTCATCTTCTCCTTTGAATTTTGAAAGAACTTAGAACATTTCTTGTAAATTGAACAGTTACCATGTGGTATTTAATACCTGAATATATAATGGAAGGTAAGAGCCATGCAGGATTGAAAGAGAACCGGGTATTTCTGTGGGTATGGGATATTTTGGTTCTTGAAGGTCATGCTTCAGAACAGAAGTCAGCATCAAGCTAAATACATTAGGGAAAAGTGTGGTTTTTCTGTACTGCTTATTTGCAGCTTCTCACTCTTCCTCCTGAAATGTCAGCTGCTAATGGACACTGTACATAACTCTAAGCACTCTGGATGGGCCTTGAGCCTGGTCTAGAATAAGCATCTGCTTCTAAACTGTTACTTTAAAATAACCTTTATGTGTTCTGCTTTTTTCTTTCTCTTGTTCAGCTTTTATAATCCTTTTCTCTTTCAGTTTTATTTCTTATTCTGTCTTCCACCTTTGTAGCTTTGGGTCTTTGGGATATGCAACCCAAACTGAACACACGTAGGTGGTTGACATGCATATGCTGTGATAAAACCAATCCCAGCACTTTCTTCCAGTCCAGATACTCCTATATTCTCTCATCTTTCACCCTGTTTCTTTCCTTCATTTTTTCCATGTGAAGAATTCAACTAAATTTTCCATTAGAAATTATATTGGAACATACAGGCAGCTTTAATAAGGAAAGCTACAGCTGAGAGCTTTGCTTTGGTGTCTTTGACAGGGCTCAGGAATTTTGCTCCTTGAATCATCCTGTAGAGTCTCTGACTACTCAAAAAATGCACTACTTGACACAAATAAGCTTATTGTGTTTTCAGTAAACAGCAGATTTCTTTCATCTGTGAACTGATGATACTGGTTTTGAAAATATTAATCCATAGTTCTAGTTTGTATGTATTTTCACTAAAGTTACTGAAAACGTAATTATATAGTGCATTTTTAACAAAATCCAGAGCCTGCACTATTACATACTCAGTGATTTGAAAGCAATATACAAGACAAATACTGGCATTATGCTTTTCATAAAGATAGATCTGTTGTGCAAGCTAGCACATAGCATTGTACAAGTATAAGAACATTACCTTTTTCACATATTATGAAAACCATTTTCTATTTCTGCAGGAGTCTTGCTGAAGAAATCTGTATTTGTAAATCTAAAGAAAATATTTAATTTAAGTATTATATTGCAAGTCCCAATGTGAATGGAATGGATCCTTCATCGGCTTTGTGTAGATCTTGTCATGAACATTTGCAGTGTCTAACATCTTTTTTAAAGTGCATTTTCAAACAAATAGGAGATAAGAAAGGAAAAGGGCAAAGAAGTACTTTGATTTTGTACAGCTGTTTGGCAAGGACAAGATCAGTTTAGTAACATCTGCCTTATCATCTGAACAATGTATTGACTATGCCTTTAGGAAAAGTTTTAATTTTGTCCATAATTATACTAGCAAACAGCTGTTGTAATGTATAATAGTAATCTAACCCAGTGTATCCTGAAAAAAAAAATCAAACCAAAACCCCAAAGGCCAAAAAATAAACCAAACAACAACTAAATGATAGAATTATAGAATCATAGAATAGTTAGGGTTGGAAAGGACCTTAAGATCATCTAGTTCCACCCCCCCTGCCATGG
>WYDI02036753.1:0-42097 GCA_009867235.2 Psittacus erithacus | reverse complement strand
GTTTCTTTTCCTCCTCCCTTCTTCCCCCCCTCGCCCCCCCCCTTCCCCCGTCTCCCTTTTTAGTGTGTACTGGAATGTGTTTGATTTGGGTTGATTTGGGAAGTTGGGGAGCTGCTGTAAATTAGCAATAGATTTGTATACCTGATACCTGCAAAGAAATAAATAATTAATAGTAGCCAAATGTTTTGGGTTTACAGTCAATTTCATCTCGGGGGGAAAAAAAAAAATAAAAAATAAAAAAAAAAAAAACACCACACTAAAAAAAAAAAAAAGGGAAAAAAGTACAGGAGATTGCTATCAGGTTTAAGTATGTTTTGAAAAGAAGTTGCTGAGTTAAACAAAAATGTTAGTTAACACACTGCCTTTGTCAAATAGCCCCCGGGAGAAGAAGAGACAACAAAAAGGAGAGGAGGTGGGGGCTGGGGATCTGAAAGTGTCTGTAGCTCAGATAAAGGGTCTGTAACACTGAAATCTTGTAATACCTCGTTTCAAACTGAGCTCATCTATAGACTTACTGAACGCAATAAAAAGACACGGATCTCCTTTCCCTTGGGTTGGGGTCTGGGGAGAGGAGAAGGAGGGGGCAGGGGACGTTTATTAGGGAATTATATCGTGTTATTAAAAAGGGGAGCTGCTGTGGCTGTAATTGTGCAGATCCTTGTGCCCCTGTGTGTCCGCAGCGCAGATTTAGGGAGTGAAATTAGCGTGGCGGAGATACGTGGTGTAACAGAGCCTGGTTTGGGCTAGGATTTCTTTGTCTATTTAAGAATGGTCAGTCCCGGGCTCTAGCCCCCACCAGATTCGTCTCACCCAGGCCAATAAGCTTTCTTAGGGGCTGAGGCTGGAGGTGGTGGAGGACAGAAAAGGCAGAGGGGTTTTTTTAGCGTCCTTTCCTTTTTCCCTTTCCCTCTCTTTGAAATGTAACGTCACTATCAAGAGCTTTTAGTGGTTTCTGCAGGAGGATCGGGGAAAAAAAAAACCAAACAACTACCAAAAAAAAAAAAAAACCCACAAAAAAAAAAAAACCAACACCCCCAAAAAACCACCAAAATGTGTAACTGTGACTGCAGGAGAAGTTCGGAGAGGGTGGGAAGGGGGTCCACCGAGATCAGAGGAGAAGAGCTGAGAGGTTAGGAGAGAGTTCTCGGGGGCGATCAGCTGAGTGAGTGAGGGAGGAGAGAGGGGAGAGGGAGCTGGGCCAGGGAGCCCGCCCGCTACCCCGCACCGCCCCGCGGCCGCGGATGCCGGCCCCGGGTACTCCTCGCCTGCCTCCCCCAGCCAGCGCAGCGCTCCCCTCTTATCACATCCCACAAACCTGCTGCTGCTGCTGACTCCCGGAATTAACCTTCTTCGATTTTTCCTAGCTACGTGGCGATCCCCGGGTTTCTTCTAAACTGTTAACATCCCGTAGTGCTTTTTTTTTTTTTTTTCCCCCCCTACACTTACACCTCCCCCCCCCCCGATAACTACTATTTTTAGGGAGAGAGAAAAAGAGAGAGAGAGAAAAAAGATAAAAGATTAAAAACGTTAGAAAGGACAGTAAATAGTGGCAGAAGAAACCTTGAAAAATGTGGACTCTCCTCTCGCAATTCCTGACTCTATCCCCCCACCCTCTTTGTTCCTTTAGCTGTAACTCAAGTCCACCACAAACCTATATCCCCCTCCAAGAAGAGAGAAAGGGAAAAAAGAATCTACAGCCAGAAAAGAGAGACTTGACCGTTCTGACGTTTGGTGTTTTGACATTAATGACATTAATGATATTGATGTTTCACCGGGAGAAAAGCACTAGGAATAAAGGAGAGGAGGGAGGTGGGTGCGGGGGGACGACTTTAGAACTAAATTATCTTCGTTTCCTTATTCTTCTGTGACATTAAGTATACGTGTTTCTTCACTTGAATTTGAAATAGATGTATTGTTCTCAGGTGTTTCTTCATCACATTGTATTTAATTGTCTTCAGTCTTAGGAAATGTGTTGCCATCCTTCAGGCATGCACTTGAATGGACAATGCATCCTTCTACCTCAGAGTCCCGATTCTCCTACAATTTAAGCCTAAAAGCCCTCTTTCCATCATATCCCCTCAATCTGATAACTGTAAACGGGTTTCAGAGATTTCATTTTCACTCTTTCTTTGCATTTTTTTTTCCACCGTGTAAACAACGATGCAGAATATCGCCAGTTTCCTCAGTACCTTCACTCACAGGGTGCAGTGCCTGTGGAAATCTACGTACATCTGCTCACATTTTTTTCACTGATGAGCTGGTGCAAAGCTTAGGTGAGGTTTGAAAAAGGAAGAAAGTTGCTCTCACGAACCCTCTAGTGCCCCTGACTTTTTCTTAAGTTCCAGTCTTGGAGATTTTCCTGGAGTTTGAAGTAAGGTTTCTCTGGACTGGGGTAGGACTCTTTCTCTGCTTTATTGGCAGGCTCTAATTTTTGGAATAGCTTGGAATAGCTGTACTTTCAGGCTGACGATTTTGTTGTTTGTCTTTTTTTTTTTTTTTTTTCCTCCTCCAAAACCTTCACTCTGACCATAAACATCTGCTTTTAGCAACTCTGTTCCCTGACACTGGCCTGCACTTCCTTAAGGGCAGCTTTAATTCATCATCAGGTGGGGATTTTCCTATTAACGTTAGTTCCAGTACTTGCAAAATATTCTCCTGGAGTGGAAGGTTTAGGGCCCAGAGAGGTGCGCATTTCTGCCATCCAGGTTTTTGCTGGTTTGTTGCTGCTGTTGTGCGTGCACACTTTTAATGGGAGGTTGTGATAAAACCTTCCTGCTGGCTTTTGGTGTTTGAGGCCTAAGACAAGGTTTTGACATGTATTGCAGGAATCAGGAACTTCAAAGCCATGTCAGCTCAGAGGTTATGGTTCACCTGTGCAGGGTCTTTGGGGCTGTAAATATCTCTGGCATGTAACTGTGACTTAGTGACCATTTATGGTATCCCCATTTCTGGTATCCCCATTTCTGGAGTAGCATTACGAAAAATCTGCACATGTTCCTGCGGCGTATTCAGATGCTCTTTGAATAGTCATGGTTTTATCTTCAGTAGGGGGTATTTTAAAGTATGTCTATTCCTAGTTTTGGTTAATTATCTTTTAATGAAAGTGTCAGTCATATTCACATCTGCAGTATTAGGTTAAGATAATTAGATTTTCAAATGAGAAGCAATCTTCTTAAATCCCACACAGGAAAATATTTGTAGAAGATTCCAATTTATAATGACATCTGTACATTTTACCCTAGTTTTCATAATAATATTTCCCCCCTCCCTCCAAGAATGAAATGTGTCTGGTAAAATGTAGCGGATAAAATATTAATAAAATATCAATACTTGTAGGAAAAGTGGAAGACGATGCATGTATATGCATGAAACCTGTATTGTATGCAAAAAAACTCTTTCCCTGGGCTGATATTTACTTCATTTTGATAGGGCTGCTTATAGTTGATACTGTATATTCTGGAAAGCTTTGCTTTTTATTTTGTTGTTATCTCCAAGCGATTGCATGGAGGCCACCAAATAAAGCGTGCTACGTTTTGAGTGGCTCTGCATGTGTGTAGTGTGTGTGCATATGTGCACATACACTGTAGGATGTGAGTGCACACACGTGTGTGTGTATGTGTAAATAAAACCAGCTTTATCTCTGTATGTGCAGTTATTCCCTATCTTAGATACATTATTATCTTTCCTTTTACAGGGGTGTTGGACATTCATTATTCCATTGCAAACATGTATTTTTTCATTAAATCACCATTAAAAGAGAGAAAAGGGAAGAAAAAGACAGAAAGAAATCTCTCCCTGACAGAATAATTAATTTGGACCTTAAATTTCTTTTAAGCTCCCGGACAGTTAAAAGAGCAAGTCTGCCGTCCCCTTTCTTTCTTTCTTTTTTTTTTTTTTTCTTTTTCTTTAATTTTCCCTAGCCATCTACTTTGTGTGCCGGTGCGTGTGTGTCTGTGTTACTAATGAAGTTTGCAGACTTGTGGTTGTATCCACGAGCTCTCTCCCTTCTGCTGCTGCCCCTTCTTCTCCGGGCTGGCTCTGGGGCTCCCGCAGCCCCCGGCAGCCGCGGCGGCTCCGGCTTCTCCGGCTCCGGGGCTGCGCGTCATTTGCAGCCCGGAGAATGTTGATCACCTCACTAATTACACCTCTCCCTCTCCTCTTCCCTCTCCTCTCCCTCTCCCTCTCCCTCTCCCTCTCCCTCGCTCGCTCTCTCCTCGCTCTCGCCTCTCTCTCTCTCTCTCTCATTCCCAGAGTGCATATCGGGAATAGACACACAAAGACATGCGCACTCAACTTAATCAGCCATTTTTTTAAACAGGGCTAAAACGATAATAATTAGCAGAATAAAGACATATCGGATTTTCATTTCCTTTCCTCCTTTTCCCAACCCCTTCACAACCAAACAGCGAGACCGCGGTCGGCACATGCTTTAACAACTCCCGGACCCCAAAGGACCGCTACATGCCCCCCACTTCTTGCTCAATCATTTTTATTTTCACCCAATAAAGTTGGAGGATTATTTTTTTTATTATTTTTTTAATGAACCTTCTCTCGTTTACTTGGATGTGATCAGCTGTTAAGTAAATAAAGCAAAACAAAAAAAAGAGGCGAAGATCCAGTAGGAACTGCGAGGGGAAATGGAAAGTAAGTTTTTTCTTTAACTTTTATTGAGTAGTTTGTGTTAAATTTAGGTCGAGTATCGATTATCTTTCCAGGCTGATCTTGCACAATCTTTGATATTTCGCTCTCGCCCGCTCGCTCTCTCCCCCTCTCCCTGTGCCTCTTTCTCTCTCTCTCACATACACACACACTCACGTCCCCAGATCCAGTGTACCTCTCCCCTTTCTCTCTCCCCCCTTTTTCCGCCTGTTTCCCCATTTTTAGGTACAGTATTTGCCCTCACTGGGGAAGGAGTGGCTGTTTTTTTTCTCTTCCTTCTTTCCTTCTCTGTCTCTCTTTCTCTTTTATTACGGGGTTACGTTTTGTTTGTGGTGTTTGGGTTTTTTTTTTGTTTGGGGTTTTTTTGTTTTTTTTTTTTTGCTTTGATTCGGGGCTGTTTGGGGTTTTTTTCTCTCTCGGGCTGTAACTTTCGGATTAAGTGGAGGACGCTGCCCAGTTTTCAGAAGAGGTTCTGGGGGTGACCCCCACTTTTTATTTCGCTCTTTTTTTGTAGGGAGCTCAGGGAGGGGGGGGGAATACTGTCAGATTAGGGAAGACGTTACGGCTGTCAGAAGTCATCGCTCGCCAGCCCTTTTAGAGCTCGCACTCCAGTTTCGCACCTCGGTCCCCCCAAAACTTTGAGGTGTTTTTTGAAGGCGCATTCTGCTCTCTCACCCTCCTTCCCTCTCCTTTCCATCTCCAACCCCCTCGGCCTCCCAAACTTTCGCTTTCGGGAGGGGGGTGGTGGTGATGGTGGGATGCCAGCAGGGCAATGGTGACCCTGACTGCGTGCTTGTGTATAGGAGAAGGTGTGGGGTGCTTTTTTCGTCTCTCCACCTACACCTCCCGTTTTTATTTCGCAGGTAGGTTTCTCAAGAGCAGAGGCAGGGGTGGCTGCGCGGGTGTGTGTCTGTGTGTGCGCGCAGGGGGATCGTGCTGCTGGCTGCCGTCTCTGGCAGCAGGAGGAAGAGGAGCCCGTTAGGAGCGCGCGCTGCCTCGCTGTCAGTTTCGCCGCGCAGCGCGGGGAGGCTGCCCGGCCCGGCCCGGCCCGGCACTGCGCGGAAAGGCCCCGCCAGCGGGGATGCGCGGCTGCCGCTGCCTGCGGGCGGCTGCTGGCCAGGAGCCGGCAGAGCCCCCGGCATCCCCGCCGTGCCGTGCCATGCCGCGCCGCCGGAAAGGCTCATTGCGGGCAGGGTCGGGGCTGCTTTCAGCGCAGCCTTTCTGAGATTTTTGAAGGGGGTGGGGGGGAGGGAGGCACGGTTGTTTTGCGTGACAGGAGTCTATTTTATTTTATTATCATTTCTAAACCGAGGGTGAAGGCGTTTAAGAAGCACAACCAGACAATGGAAAAAAAAAAAAAAAGCATCTCATAAACAGCGAGAAGGCTGTTCTGTTCCCGGTCTACTGTTCGTGCCAGAATCAAGTGCATCCTTTCCCATCACGGTGGCTAATGGCAGGCGCGTCCCTGCTTCCCCCTCTTGCCTTGCATGAAATTTCCTGCAAAAACGCTAATAAACTTTCCCCCATCCGATGCAAACTTGCGGCGGTTCCCCTCCGTTCTCCCCCTCCTGCACCTTCTACATCCCCCTCCACCCCAGTCTCCCCAGCAGCGGCAGCAGAAAACGCACGGGTTGATATTTCTTTTGTTACCTGGAGCCGGGCGGCTGGGGTCTCCCGTCGGCTGCTGAGGGCACCGGGTCCGACCGGGAGCGGAGCCACATCACTCGGGTTCAGCCTGTTTCACCTCAGCGCCGTCCCGAGGAGGCTTTAGCCACCATTCAATAGCACACCCTCCTCCTCCTCCTCTTCCTCCTTCCTTAGGTACCAAGGTAGGGATCGCAAACATAACACCCCCCTCCCCACCAAAAAAAAAAAAAAAAAAAAAAAAAAAAAAAAAAAAAAAAAAAACCCAAACAAAAAAACCCTTTTTTTTTTTTTTAAATTTTAAAAAAATTAAAAAAAAAAAAAAAAAAAAAAAAAAAAAAAAAAAAAAAAAAGGCTTACCTATTATTTTACTAAAATCTATCTGTTATTTTGACATTTGTCTTTGCCTGTTTCACTGTCTGTTAGGTGAGTGGATTACCAACTCCAGACCTCATGTGGCTTCTGAATGGCAAACCTGTGCTACCAGACGGCACCCATAAGATGCTGGTTAGAGAGACTGGAGTCCACTCTCTTCTTATTGATCCTCTCTCACAAAATGATGCTGGAACTTATACTTGCCTTGCCACTAATAAAACAGGACAAAATTCATTTAGTCTGGAGCTCACTGTTGTAGGTAAGAATCATTGAAAAACTAGTCACAATGATGAAGTTATTTGTACATATTTCTTCAAATGTACCTTGCTTAGTTTCCCTACAAAGAAGCATAAATAAATAGTTAATCCACTGAGATTAGGAGTTCAAGAGCTATAAAACTCATCTGATAGAAGGAAACAAATCTGGTGCTCAGTTGATAGATGCACTCCTGTTATTAACAGATGGTTGTAATTCTGTCTCATCATCACTTTACCTCTTCTCTTGACAAAACGACAAAATCCTCCCCAGAAAGTGCACAGAGTTTGAATTCATAATATATGTTGAGGTCTCCTAGATCTCAGTCCCAATTTTAATAGTTTAAAAATGTTTTTGAATAGAAAAATACAAATCTGAATACTATTCTTTAGTAAAGCCTTACAAGGTGTGAGATACTGAAATTCATATACCTGACATTAGTTTCCTGCAATGGTAGTATGTTTAGACCCATTATATATGCATACATTCTTTTATGAACATCAATTCTGCCTATTCTTTTATGTTCCCTTACAGAGGCTATGTCATGGCATTTCATTTTCCTTCCAATATCCCATTAAAAATTCACAACCTATTTGATATCATGAGAATAATTTTTGGTCATGTTCTTCCATACTGTTCTAAAGTGAAACAAACAATAAAATATCTGTTGTTCAATAATTCTTTTTACTTTTCCAGCAAAGGAAGTGAAAAAAGCCCCCATGTTTTTGGAGAAGCTTCAGAACTGTGGTATTCCTGAAGGGTACCCTGTCCGATTAGAGTGCAGAGTTGTGGGAATGCCACCCCCCATATTTTACTGGAAGAAGGATAATGAGACCATCCCATCAAACAGAGAGAGGATGAGGTACTGTACCATTATACCCATGCTTGGAGTTTCTTGTGTCTGGACTAATTGTTTCCTTGAAGACCTGTGTTATAAGTACAGGTGGTGGTGTTCTTAACTTCTTTCACCCACAAAAAGTCTTAAAAGCTAGCTTCACTGTGAGGTGAACAATAGCTACTTCCTTGATTGAGAATAAAGGCATGGAGCATAATTTGCCACTGATTCGGAGAGTGGTGATAGACTTTTTGGGCCATAGGCCTGATACAGCATATGCAGCTTCTTATTAAAGATACTATGATATGGTCATGACCAGACTGCCTGCCCCCAAAGGCTTCAAGTGCTTTTGCACAGGTCCATATGAGTGATGGCCAGTATTGTCCTTGTTTGTCCCTAACTTGGCTCACTATTATTTTCCTGCCTAAAGCTGAGAGACCTTTTTTATATCATGGTGTGGACCTGCATAAGCTTCTGTACTGGTACACCCCCAGCATAAGGCAAATTATGTAGTGCAGAGAGCAAATGGTGAATATTCCCTTTTTCATTAGAGCTACTGGAAGCAGAAAATGCCCTCTTGGCCTGAAATTCTTGGTTTGTTTTTTCATTCTAGTTCATCAGAAAAGAAAACCTCAAATTTCAGAACTTCCTGCCACTTTAAGTATTTTGAGGTACTCATCTCTCAGCTCTTCCTTAATAATGAGGAATTAACCACTTGGGTTAATAATAAGAACCAACCACAGTCTATAGAGCACAGAAGCCTCAGTTCTCTGATATACTACCAAATAGTTTTTCCTGGAAATGGCAGCCAGAAAGTCTGAGATCACTGAAGTGCAAAAGAAGAGGAGGGAATAATGAAGCAGGTTTCTTTGAGAGTGTTGGCCAAACAAATCTTTAGGATTTTGCTACTCAGCCATTTTCTCATGGAAAAGGGTGCCATAAGAAAGTTTATGAGTGGCTCTGGTTACTGTTGTGAAGAATATCACAACTTTCTAGAAATGTTCTTGGTATTTTGTTACATTATTCTTCTAGCTTCTGAACTAGGAAAAAGTACATTGACTTCACAGCAGCTTTGCATGGGTTTAGTTCATTGAGTTAAATAAGAAATTCCAATACTAAAACATACAGAGTAACAATTTAGCTCACTGTCACAGTATGGCTTTGCACAACTGGGAGGAGGAAGAATAAATTTTAATAACTTTTGTCATTGGCTGAGACCATACTGAAAACAAATCTACTGACTAAAAATGTCTTGGAATGCTACCTCTCTGAGAATTGAAGCTGTCAACCATCTATATATATATTTAATGCATGTATTGTAAAATCTCGAAGTTGCTACGTTCTTGAGAAATACTAATTCCAAAACAACTACTTTCCCAGCATGCATCAAGATACAACAGGCTATGTTTGCCTCCTCATTCAACCTGCCAAGAAAGCAGATGCTGGCTGGTATACCTTGTCTGCAAAAAATGAAGCTGGCATTGTCTCTTGCACTGCTAGACTTGACATATACGGTAGGTATTGGCTAGTAAATCAAACAACTCAGAATTTATTTTCTTTGACTGGTTCCAGTTCTTATCTAGTTCTTAGTCTGTAAATTGCTGGTTTTGACATGGATTAGAAATTAGTGCCACAGAATGACCACAGATTAATATGGTTACCAGGACACATAATGGTACAGCTAAACGGCCAAATTAGTTCTCCCGCATCAGTTCAAAGGCAGGTAAAAATAAAAGTTAAAAAAAACCCACCAACATCAACAGAGGAAGCATTTTGCACAATATTTTCTACTCCCATTTTCTACCTTCTAATTTCCCTAGACACTTAAAAATATAATTAACGTGTTCAAATTGCATCTTAGCTCTGTTCCCTTTGGCGCATGCCTCTGACACAGCTCTGACCTGGGATGGAACAATAAATTGCACACAAGACAGCAGACCCCTTCTTCTATGGAGCATGTATGATGCAAACTATGCCTAATTAATGGAGGCTAGTTTGCATCTAATGTTTGTTTAGGACTCAGGAGGCCACAGGCCAGTTGAAGAGCTATAGCACATTACTTAATTACTCTGTATCTGTGCAAAATATAATAGTTCAGACAATTTATCTAGACCAATAGAGTACTTTGATCACTTAAACAGCATAATAAAACATAAAACCTATTCCCCAGACTTTTGGATTATAACTATAACCTCAAAGCAGAAAAAAAAAATCAAACCAAAATAAAACATGTTTTCAACCTTACATTTCTGATTTAAAAAAACCCCAAGCAAACCTCCATTATCAGAGATAACCACAAGTTACCAGAGCATCTCTGTCAGTTTTCTGCCACCTTGTGGCGACATAGACAATAGTAATGTAATGCTCAAGAGAGGGCTAGTGAGAGTCCGATTCAGAAAAGGTCACATAAAATGAAAAATAATTCCTTAGGTATCTAAATGTTGCAAGACATACATTAAAATTTTCATACGAAGAATTCAAGGTAGAAACAAGAAAAAGATGGCAAGTATGAAATGCTTCCTGTTTCCAACCATATTTTCTAATGGCTCTACAAGCCTTATACACCAAAAGGAGTGACAGAAATAATTTTTCTTTGTGCTATTTTGAATGGATGGGGTTGGGGGATTGAAAGAGTGGTCTGGTATTTGCAATTCCATCTGCAAAGAGAAAGTACAGTAAATAATGAGTGTATTGTTTACACAGAAACAAACTGGGGGCTGCAAGAAAAAAAGAGGCTATTTTTCAAGTATTTCCAGATAGACAAGGTTAAAATTCAGCAAGGAAAGACATTTCCTATCAATGCTTCAGAAGCAGATTGTGGGTCCCAAGAACTAAGTTATTATTGGAGTTTTTAGCCTGAACTACCCCTTTATTTCAATTGCTCACAGATATGTTTGTCCCATTTGTGTGCAGACATGGAGGTTTTGTATGGATAAATATCAGCAATGATAATATCAACTTTCCCTTCTGAAGTGTTTTAAGAATTATAACTATTACATATTATATAGTAGCTAGATATTCATACAAAATTATAACAGTCTTTGTTCATATAGGAACATGCAGAATGTCACTTTTAAATTACTGAATGTGTTTGGATTACATTTCTTTCGGTATCTTTAAGAAAATCTGGGAAACTTGTTAGTAGTCGTAAGCAGTAGAGGGAAAAAAAATTGTAATCACTTCTTTAAATAAAATCCCTATATTACTACTTTGAAATTAAATACCACAAAAAAACCCCCAAAAAAACAAAAAAACAAAGCCCCCACACCCCCCAAAAAAACAACCAACCAACCAAACAAAAAAAAAAATCAAGAAGGAAAGTCCCCTGAAGGCCAGGGTAACACAAAATCAAAAATTAAAGCCATGTCCAGTTTGTTCATCTCTCTTCATGCTACGGTATGGTTTTAGTTATGATTGCAAGAGCTTTGGAGAAGGCTCCAAATATTAAATGATTGAATTTTGGACTTAGTAAAATCCATGTAATGATTGCCACTGAACTGAAATGGATCAAATTCCACCTGTGGACTTCAGTAAAAATACTCAACATATAAACTACATGAATGATAATATTTGAAGAAATAACGCTTAAAACAGGGGGCCACAATGCTATGCTCTGTCCAAGGATGTTGAAATCAGCTTTCAGTTGTGTGCACTGATTTCTGTTGTTTTATTGCTAACTTAATGAGAGGTTTATACAGTCTATTCTGTTTCTTCAGCTCAGTGGCATCGTCAAATTCCACAACCAATAAAGCTTCGACCTGGTGGCAGCCGGTATGCAAGCCTTACGGGTCAAGGACTTGACATTTTTTCTGCCTTCCCCACTACTGAAAGCCCTATGCTGTTTTCACCACCAACCCAAAAGGTGGTGGAGAGTGAAGAACTTTGAAAAACAATTGTTCCAGTTACACCTGCAGAGATACCAGAAAGGGGGAGGGAAGGGACGGGGAAACAAACCCAAACACACATGAAAAAAAAACCCAAAACAAAAAAGAGGTACAAGTCAAGATGCTCAACGTTTACAAGCAACTTGTTTGTAATTAAGTGTACTGCTGCAGCAAATGTTGCAAGTAACAGATCATACAAGACTTTTGCATAATATTTTACTGCAGAATAACTGTGGTATGGAGTGTCATGCAATAAACTCAGTACTGTGAAGTTTGCTAAGAATTACATAGTAAACACAGTTTTCAGCACCTAAAAGCCAATACCACTTTTACTGCTTGAATTAAAGCTACTGTACTGTAGCAAGCCATGTTAAGGATTGATGATTAGCTGGAGTACTGCCAGTGAAAACATTGACATTACAACAACAATAATCCTGAATGAGCGTAAACAAGACTTTGAATGTAATGCTAAAAAAATGTCAGATAATCACAAAGCACAAGTTACAGGGAAAAGATGTAACTCATTTTTATATATTATTATACCAATAATCTTTGAATTTTTGAACTCAAGACTAGATATAGTGTTTAATGTAGGTGCATCTGTATACTCTATATAGTTATATTTGTGTGTGTGTGTGTACTCCATGAACTGTATTCACAGTGTAAGGATTCATAAATTAAGGGACCGGGCACATGCACAGGATGCTAACATAGGAAACCAAAATTCCTGTTGTCTGAAGCATGTTCTCAGGAGCCCATAGCTGAAACTGTTTTACAGATATGCTTCATTTTTTTCTTTGAAATGTTAATTTTATGACTTCAAACACAGATGATATCAAGTTCGTAGCTTTATGGGTTTTAAATACCATTTAATGCCATTTTAAAAAAACGCCTTTTTTCCTGATTTTTAACATGACTAAATTAAAAATGCATCTGCCATCTAGCTCATTTTTTAACTAACTGAAAAGGAATTATGATCTGGTGGAATTCAAATTTTCATCATCATTAAGGAAATTATCACAAATGTGGTGGTGCCTTCTATAACAAGAAAATTCTGTTAATATACAAAAGTTATGAAGTCAAGCAACAGTTATGTGCAAAGAGCTAAAAACCCTATTATAACTGATAGTAGTAATAAATAAGGCAATTTATTGAAAGTGCAACAGACGGTGTTAAGTGACAACACTTAATGATTGATACAAACATATTTAGCATCTACACACTTGCATTAATACCTCCCAGGACTTAGAATCTGTGAATATCTAAGATTATTTCCTGCACCTTTAAATTACTGCTATCCCTCTTCTTCGTACATTGTTTTCAAGCAATTCTTACTTACTGCTTTCACCATGGCTAGAGAATGCAATGAAGTCCTGATCAAAGTCACAGAGAGTACAAGAAAAATTAACAGGTAGTTTCATTTTAGACCTTATTTGGATTTTTTCAAATTAAAATATAACTTTAAAAAAATCACATATGCAAAGAAAATAATGAGTTCTCTTTAGAGCAAAAGGATATTGAATATAGGCAGAGACTGAGAAAGAGATAGTCCTTCATTGGGTTTCCTACAAATACAGCTTATGTTGTTTCCTACTGTTTGTTCCCTAAGGGTTTAGAGGAAGGTAATTTCCCGCATTGTTTCACTTCCTACCTGACTGAGTGAAGACCATAAACCAAAACCATCATTATAACATTCATGCTTCTGTTACATATCACAGACAAGTCACCCCAGATCAAACAGACCAGGAAACTCAAATCCATTCTTATCCTGGGAGATAAAACAATGTGCAGATATTTCAGTGGGAAAGCAGAAACACCAGTTGTTGCCTGTGTTGTACCTCCTCCCTGGCAAGCGAAATAAAACTAACAGCTATTAAAAGTTCTGCATTGATTCAAGTGACTTCAGTTACAGAGTGCCCAATTTAAGACACAGTGTGGGTCTAATTTTCTAGGCTAAAGAACCTACTGCTCCTCTACCTTCAGTTGCTTTTAGGATTACTTAGGGATTTCAAAACCAAACCTAGACTGAGTCAGAGTTGGATAACCCAAAATTTAAAGTGTCCCATATTACTAACTACTCCTGTGAAAATAATCCAAGGTAAGTCATTGGGTTTTGCTTGTTTAATCCAGTGCTGTTGGGAAGTAGAAAGTAGAAGATCAAATTCTACTCTCACGTACAGCCCTAGTCTTCCCCTTATTTCATGCCAGAACTGAAATGTAGATTTTGATCCAATGTATTCCAGGCTGTGTATCAGCCATCAGGCTTTATACCTAGCACAGGCTTAGTCAAAGGATTGTCTGCTTAGAACTCCCCTGTGGCTTCGTTGCTGGCTTTGAGTGAGAGGTTGAATAAAATGACTTCCAGAGGTTCCTTCAGACCTAAATCACTCTGTACTTTCTAATATATTTTACTTTCCACGGCCTCTCTGAATACCCTATGTGGATTAAATTACCTATTGACTGAGTAGAAACTAAGAATTCAAGTAAGTACAATGTTTTCCTTTTTAACTGGGATATATCCTATGAGACAATTCTAGCTATGAGAGTGATCACTTTAATCAGAGTTCTTTACATAGTTTAGAAAAAAGAAATACCATTAGCAAATAACTGGTTACCAGTGCTGGAATCATACTTTTTAATATTGCTGACAGTAGTAGTGCTTCTCCCATTTTACGACGTCAGACAACATCCCCAAAAACTCACTACAAATTAAAAGACAAAGTGTGCAGAGCAAATACATAAACCACATCTCTTCAACATTTTCTCCGTGATTTGAGTGTAATGCCTCCAAACTTACATCATTATAACCTGAACTGACAAGATGAGGATGAAGTGGTACAGTGCTTTTTTAAATATACATTCAGTTCTTTGGAAGTTGGAGGACAAAGTCAAGTGTTGAAAGATTTTAAAAAAAATCTGTGTAAGAAGGATTAATCCTTAGTCATTCCGGAAGAGGCCCCAGAGGTTTCTCTGAGAGGTAGGCTGCAAAGAGTGGATCACCAAACTTTGTCAGCTGAACTATAACATTATCTCCTTGACAGTATTTACTAGCAAAATGATCAAAACTTTACTCATCACACCTCCTTACATAATGCAGAAGTCGGTAATCTCAATTACTTTCAGTGTATCTGATACAAACAAAATCAGAGTCTGACCCCAAATGTTCTGTAGTCATTTGGCATGTTAACTGCTACAGGACATTTCTCCTCTGCGTATACTGAGCCTGTAAAAGGAGTATGTAAAGGAAGCTGATGTGGATGGACGTAAATACTGTTAATTAGTAGTACTGATGTCCTCATCACAAAGACAACTTGCTAGAAAAGGACAACAAAATTATGTTGATGTTGCTAACTGATGGAAAAGCCATGGGAAAAAGGCTTGTGTAAGCAGCAGAGACAACACTGAGCTGTCACAAAACATGCGATGCTGCCTGAGATCATGTCCTGTGGAGGATGACACTGCCTTATCACTTGAGACTTGCAACTGTGCTCCCTTCCTGAACAGCTTGGCTGTTCATTGTTTTTATTTAATTGAGTAACTGATTTGACTTCACACTTGCATGGTATTTCATTCTGTTATTCAGAGCAGGCTACTGCAACAAGAAAAATTAATGTTAAAACTTCCACTGAAGTGTTAGCTATATTCTTCCAAAAGTCCATTAAATCACCACAATGTGGAACATAACGTTCTATCAATAAGATACAGAAATGCTCAGGTTTGTAATGTCTCAGTGTTTTCTGAATCAGTGCCCTTAGTTTCCTGTTTCCTTCTAGTTCTGGTTTTACACAGAGAGACACAGTATATTTCAAAGAACAGCAGAAATGACTTTTGCATTGCAGTTCCAGAAAGCAGAAGTATTATCTTTGCTTTAAAATTCTGGACCAGCTTGGTGCAGACCTAGTGCTCAGCAGCACCACATAGCAGTTTTTGGACTTCCTGCCTTAAAACAGATGGATTGAGTTCCTTTGCTTCCATATGGAAGGTGGAGCATACTTTCTGAATGCCTCACATGTACTAATGAGAAGATGAGAGTGCACACTTCAAATATGAAAAGCCAAGTCTCCAGTTTTTATCTTACTATGTAAACAATTGCCAATCCCAACTGTTGACAGTAATCATAGTTACTTCAAAGCAACAGATCTGGAATAAGAATTTCTTTAAGAACCGTGTTCTTAATGCTACCAGGTTTAAACGCATTTCTGGAAAATGCCTTCATACAATTTTATTAGCAAGACCTAAATTTTAACTGTTAAATATTGGAGAAGTGATTAATTGTAATTGCCTTCCTATTTACAATACAAAGATGTTCACTTTGAGCCTTAAAATTCTATTTTACATTTTTTCTTTACAAAAGTTGCTATTTTTTTTTTTTTTTGGTCCAACTTCATTCTCACTGGGAAGGAAAATGTTAATGTCAGTTTTAAAGTATGTTTTAAGTGCATATGAAAGGAAAAACCAAACACTTGCCTGTTCAGTAATGTATTTCCCTTTGTCTAACCTAAACTTAAATAAATGCTTCAGAGTTGCATACAAGACTGTGTTCTTCACGTGCTCAAATAATTTTGACAGTGTGCAATAGGATCAGAGGTGTCCTCAGAACTTTTTCTGTGACAGTTGATTAATGGAAACAGGCCTTACAATATTTAATAGAAAAAATAAAATACTGTCAAATTATACAAAAGCCAAGCTTCCAGAAGGTAGTTATGAAATATAGTTGTTGGGTTTTTAAACAATTCTTCATATCAATTCACTTTGGTTTTAAATTATGCTTTCTTTTTCTGATGACCTCAGCTACACCTCCATGGGTTAAAGCAGCTACTACACGTTTTATGATTTCCTCTAAACAACACAAGCTGCTTTTAATAACGTCTTTATACTTCAAGTCCACTATAAAGAACTACTTACTGCATAATACAAAGAAATCATGGGCTGTATGTTCTGTGAATTTAAATGGAGTTCTCCATTTACACCAGGGGGAAATTCTGTTCAGAAACTGACCATCCTTTAGGATCACACAATCCATTAGCAGCAGGCAACACGGCTTTGTAAAGAAATGGAAAAATACTGAAGATATGCTGAAATCTTGGGGAAAAAAAAGGACTATGCGCCCTTGACTGCAGGAAGCCATTCAAAAATGAACTTCTTATTCCTTGGAGTTACATATCCAGATATTTTAAGCAAACTCTGTATAAGATATATTTTGTATTCTAGTTTCTGTACAAATGAAAACTGAAGTACAAACCAGAAAAAAAAAATAGCAGACAATATTAAAATGCACTCTTTGGTAGAAAATATATTTAAATAATATACATGGGTTTTTTTAAAGCCATGTTTTCTTGATATGTAGTTCAAGTTACAAACACAGGGCATGTTTTTAAAAGTGTCCAAGTACCAGGTGAAATCAATGTTTCTTACAAGATACCTGGGTAAACACTGGACTGCTTCTTCAATGAATAAACATGTCTTTATTCTCTGTACATTTGTTTTTTCCTGGATATTCTGTAGAGATAGAACAGCTGAACATAATTACAGCAAACAGATGCTGTTCTGTAAATTCTTGCTGAATTAAAAAAAAAAAAACACCTAGATAAATTTCTCTCCTAAATTACGGCAAACTGCATCCATGTCACTGAGCTCAAGTAGCTGGAAACCTAACCTAAGTGTAAGACTGCCTATCTTAAGGAAAAGCTTATTTTGGAAAATCAAAAAATTTGACTGAAAATTGTATTATTCTTTGTGCCTAGTGAACCACATCACACTACAGGAGTTCCACAAAGATTTCACCAGAGAAGTTCTACTTAAGGAGGTATAGGAAACTTCATTAAAAAAATTTAATGATACTCATGCTTCCCTACATGAAGCAGTTATAATGTTATTGACTTTACAAGAGCATAACCAGGGTTAGCAACATTTTTACTTTTCAGAATTTGTACTGCAGCATTATTTAACAATTCCAGGGCAAAACTGAGCTTTGCCCTGTATGCGTGTATAGTACAAGATGGTCTGTGACCTAAATACCTTATAAATGGTGAAATGGAAAATAGAAGCCTGAAATTGGAATGAACTGAAGTTGTAAGATATGCTAATACATACTCACTGATGACTTCAATACTTAGGGAGAAACCACTGTCTTTTCATTACTAACATACACTTAAGGAATGTGCTACCCTAGTTCTAGTCTCAGCCACTGACAAGTCACTGCAGTTAAAAATGTCACTCCAGTTTCAAGTTCAAAAATAACTCTGGTCACCTTGTCAGAATAGGGTGATACAATTCAAAGAATCACAGAAGCAGAGTATCTATAGCTACTTCAAATAGAAACCCCTCCAGTCTGAACCTTTTAGAAGAATAAAGGTTAATTTCCCACAAATAGCCCATTAGAATTTCTCACTGGATTTCAACAGTAGAACATGTATGTGTGTGGTATGCAACAAATATTTAATGAAGCAAGCATTTCACATCCCCAGTGTTTTCACAATAATGTGGGTTTAGAATTACAATGTACTGATACTACAAATAAAAGTATTTCAGGTTTGCACTGCTGTTCAGTGGGACAAAAATTCACAAGCAGACAAACGCAGTCACTAAGAACACACCAAGCTCTGAGCATCTAAGCTTCTTCTTCATTTGGAGGGTCACTGGCATCAATAATTATTTAAGGGGAGGGGGCTTCAAACGCCTATACCAGTAAAGTCCAGTATAGACAAAGAGTCACAGCCCTTATCTGACAAGCATCAAACAACCAGTGGGTAACATATTTGAGAGCAATAACCAAACCCAAGTTAAACTTAAACAGTCAAATTTACATTTCACAAAGTGTCCTTAAGGAATCTGTAAAGGAAAGCTATGAAAATGAGCTGATGATTTCCTGAATGGTTGTATTTTAGAAGTCCAAAACAGCATGGATAGTTTCTGCTTTTCAGACTGCCTTCAGAAAGAATTTTTTATGTTTAAACTTCATCATCACCCCAATTCACTCCCCAAAAAGCTTTGACAAGTCATCAATAAACAGACACTTGTCTATACACTGCGAAGACCTACTCTGCTGCCTTCAGTACTATAGCAAATTGGAAATCCCAGTATCTAGCTCAACACTGTACCCTCTCAAGAAACAAAATCTACTACAGCATTATATAAAAGCACAATTTTTCCACTAGTAATATTACTAATTATTATCAATAGAGATCAATAAAACATTCACATTCCATTAGCACAACCAAATCTAAGAGAAAAGGCATTATAATCTTGCCATATTATTAAACACCAGAAACTGATGCAATCACCTGATTTGCAAGAATTCACAAACTAAGTACTGCAGTGAAGTGCTTTTTAGGACTTTGGGTTCAATTCTTAATAATTTTTGGTAATATGACCACAAATATTTTATGGTTTGCGTTGGTTTGTTCCTCTTTATGTGAACGTACTACCATTCATCTAACCATTCACTGCATACTAAACCATTATTTTTATATTTATCATCATATGCAGTAGATAGTATATTACAACATTGCCTGGAAGAAACAATCTGAAAAGAAATTTATATTAAGTACTTCTACATAAATTACATATAAACTGCATTGTCATGTCCTACAGAATCAAATTATATGCAAGCAGTGCAGAAATGCACCAGTACCATTCTTGCACGCTATTCTGGTATTTATAGCTTTGTATCATATTACCCTTCCCACCTAGGGTTTAGAAGGCTATCTTTCACTAAGCCATGTCTTCCATGTCATATAATTGCACAATTTATTTGCATCATATTCCTGTTTCAGGACAGAAAAGCCACTACTATGCTAGCAGTGCAGGTGAGAATTTCCCACAGCTAATAATGTTTACAGCTAATAAACTACTGTAATATGGCACATCATCTAATTATTTAAGGATTATATTAATTATTATTACAGATACAAACTTGCCCTTTAGTGATGAGTAATATTCAAACAGTATCAAATTTGCTACATGATGGACAGCAATTAATTCTGTTCTCCATATATATAAACTTAAGCAAAGAGATCAGTAACATGACTTCATACTCCCAGAAGGCTAAATCCACTTTCTGTTGGCTGGTAAAGATCTAATGTAATTCCTAAGAAGAAAAAAGCACACACTTAAATAATTAGCACTGTCCATTACCTTTAGAGAGGCTAAACTATATGTCAAAAACATTCCTGAATTCCAGTGTTTAAAGGAGAGAGTTGCTCAGAATATAAAGTGCCTATTCCATACGTGTTTAATCTAGCCTGAAATGCTGTCCCAGCAGCTTTCACACCAGAAACAGTCCAACTCCCTCCTCAAGAAAAGCACGTCTACAACACAGTGACCAAACGCAAATCTTTGCATGCAACTGCTCCTCCAGCAGAGTCCCTTTCCCCCAAAACAGGGCTTTGTTCCTATTAATGCTTTTTTTTTTTTTTGCTGAAAGCTGCTTAGTTGTTGAAAGTAACTCATATCAAAGCTATTCGTTTGTCATTTGAAAGAATTCTAAAATATGAGACATGGCAGCAGCCAGCTGGGAACCCGTCAGGCTTCCCTGCTGGAAACCCACCAACGGACAGCTGTTCTGGGACAGCAGGTCTTTTTCTCCTTCTCTCTCATGGCTAACGCTAGCAAGGGCTTGTTTCTGGAAACTCCCCACACCAACACCAGCAAAAATACCTTTCAGCCTCATAGTCTGCCACCATCACATCAGCCATTGGCAGCTGAACTTTTGCAGACTCTACACCATGCTGCAAACACATCTGCTTCTCCAGCTATCTTGCATCTATTCAGTTTTTGATTTTCCCAACCCCCTTTCCTCTTCTGCCTTTTTTACCCATATCCCTCTATACTCTACAAGTGAAAGAAGCAAACAAACAAAAGGCTATTCAGGACATCACCAGTGCTGAAATGTACTCAACTGCTTTGCAAGAATGCTCTATAACATTTTATCAAACTTTAAAGACTTTTTCAGAAGTTACATAAAACACACTAACTGGGAAGCAAGCATCATTTCCTAGTTGATCCTTCTGCACTACCTAGTCGATACTGTAATAAACTACAAGGACTGTGACGGAAGTAGTAAAACGTTTGTGGTAGGAAATCCACTAGTAATTCCTTAGAGCAGGGATTTCAGGCAGTTGGTGAGGACATAGTATAGAAAACACTTTATTTATGGTTTACAAACTCTGTTTCCATTACTAGATAACATAAAATTAGAAAATAAGATCCAAACATTTAAAGTCTACAAAAATCTAGAGGTTTAGGTTATTTTCACATAAGCATTCTCATTTATGGTATATAATAACATGGGCTTTTACAGCCATTGAAAACAAAACCATTCCTTCTATGACTTGCAAATAGCTCTTTTTTGAGCATACAGGAGACACCATTAATTGGATTAAAGCAAATCTACACAAACTTGGAACCCATATGTCAAACTTACAAAGTTTAAGAAGGTTAGTTCTCTGAGGACTAGAACTCCAATACATATCAAACTTTTTCCATGGGAGCCATTTATGTGAAAACAAACCAAAGAATAACTTTAAAGCTGAGGGGAAAATAAACACATGTAATGAACTTAATTTCCAATGTTATTCCATTCCATTACACCATTGACCAATCCAGCCCATGATTTGTGAAAATACTGTCATGATTCACCATCACAGTAAAAAAAAAAATCCACCAAAAACTTACTAAATAAAATAATTAAATGAACTAGATGAACTACAAAACAACCATCAAAAAGATTTCAAATAAAAAGTATGCTTTCCACCAGGATTAAATAATTCAATCTTCTTAAATGCATTTTGATTTAAAGTTCCCAAAGCAAATTTATTGTCAAATTAGTATAAGACGCAAACAAGAATAAGCTATTATAATGCCAGTATTACCTTATTCAAGCAGATTAACTCTTGCTAATTATTAAATTACACATCTGGCCTGCTGTATATTCTTAGTTCAAAAAAAGTTCTAATTAGCTATTTGAAAGTGTTCAGGGTGATAACTGAATATTCGCTGTGCATATGGATCACTGTCCGTAGCCATTTTTGGTCCTGTGTAATGGTGGTAGCTCTCCGGATGAAAGTGTTCACAGTGAAGGCTAATCCATTCTCTTTCAGTACTGTATCGTTCTGCTTCAGCAAGGATTCTAGTGAGAGCCATGATATAACTCAAAGCCATCTGAAGGGTCTCATACTTGGACAGCTTCTTATCTTGACCCCACTGTGGAACCACCTTTCTCAAACGATCAAAGGCTGTGTTCAGTCCTTGCATCCGTCTTCTCTCCCTGGCATTGGCAGCCAGTCTTCTCTTTGCAGCACTTTCCATCCTTTCTGAACTGCACTTCACAACACAGCCTGGTCCACTTCTGCACTGGATGTCTGACTCTATGCCTGAATCCAAATGACTAGATTTACAGGTTTTCATATTTGGTGGAGCTTCAGTTTCACAGACACAAAGGTTATTTTTTAAAAACTGGGTATCTAAAAAGTGGTCGGGAAAGCACTCGTGAGTAGCCTGCGTACCTCTTGAATCTGTTTCCAGATGCCAGTGATAGGATATTATTCTTAGCATCTAGTAAAAAAAAAAAAAGATAAAGGTCTTCTGGTTCTTCTGAAAATGTCTGAAAATCTCTTCTTATTGTTTAAATAAAGAATAAAGAGTTTTTAATGTCTTAGCTTTCATTCTTTTAATTTCTTTACACTCACAGAGATAGAAAACAATGAAGTCTCCATTCTCAAAATGTATGTTACTGAAGAAAATGGTCCATTTAATCCAAAAAGGATCTTAACAGATTAAAGACATTTCAATTCCAAATGACCATTTCAAATGAAAGAAGTTCTGATTCAGTTTAGAAGAGCATTTCAAAATGATGAACTGTGGCAATCTGAAGACGTAACTTCGTAACAGAAATCTCTCCTTTCTTGACTCCTGCTGGCAAGCAATGATTGTGTCTTACAGAGAAGATGAGGCTTTATAGAAACTGCAAAAGCTAAACAGGTGGTAGCAGGTGGGCAGGCGGCACTCTGCTTCCATCCCAGTACCTTCCCACCCTGGGAACTACAGGGGGAAAAAAAACCCAAACCGGTAAAATCTGAACATTACAGCCTTCAGCTGTTGAGAAGTCTTCCAAAGCCAGTCTGTCCAGCCCTAACAACTTGCCATCTGGAGTAGTGTCTGGCTGGCCCCACAAGACCCTGGGCAGTTAAGCAAAAGATCCTTTCAATGGATAATCTGCTGCAACCCAGGGAAAAAAAGAAAAATCTCTGTGCATTGTAGTATTTATATTTTAAAATGTGAAAATTCTACTTAGACAGAATTAAGGGTAGAAGAAATAGCTATTCTAATGAAACAGAAGAAAATCAGCTTAATGGTATATGGCCAAGACTACTACTGGCTTGCATTATACAGTACCAAAGTAAGCAGACTCTATTTATCAGAAACACTTCAGAACTCTTCAGAATTTTAATATTGTATAAAGTATGCAACACTGCAGAGAGACTAGTATCCTGAGGAAAACGGGCATTCTGTATTTGCCTGTCAGCAAATCTAATGTCATTAAAATAATTTAAATATATTTAAACAGTTAAGATGTAGTTATGAATTTATGTAATAATGACTTTAAAAATATTTAGATCATGATACAGACATACACATGTGATTACACAAATTATCTGAAAACTGTCCTATTTAATACACCATATTAAAGTACACACATGTATTTTATGTGGGGGGGGGAAAAAGTGTCTTTTTAGTAATATCCGTAAATAAGTAAATGGAATAAAAGAGCATGTAAAGAAATCTGTTTGCGGTAGTAAGGGATCATTTCTGCTACCAGCTGTAATGATAGAGAAGCTATCATACATATACCCACAACCCATAATCAAAACATATTTCTTTTACAGTATTTGTATTATTAAAACCATTATCTACATAAACTTACAAGGAAACATCATTTTATTATATACACAAAAGGTAAAAAAAACCCAATCCTGCCACACAATGATTTATTATCTGTATTGATTTCAAACTTAATTAAATTGTTACCAGCATTCATAAATTAGTAACTTTTTTCATTAGAGACTGAATACTGTATATTTATTTAGAACTATAGCTCAATTGTTTTCCTTATGACCCCAGCACTTAGTGCAGTTGTAAACAGCTGATTAATCCCTAGCAGAAGCAATGACAATGAAATGAGGTTGAATAATCCAAAAACAATAGGATGCAATTGAACACTAATGGACTCCAGCACAACAGATGTTGAATGTAGACTGTTACGCCCAGTTGCTCTGCTCTTAATATTCTGAATCCTAATGGTCTTGAACAGACAGGATAGTTGGGGTAGGGAGTCTCCATTATTCCATTATCAAAATGCATGCCACATCTTCAATTTTTAAAGAACTATAACTGCATCATGTTTCATTATAAATGTTCAACATTCCTTGCTGTGTGCATTGACCTATTCTCCCAAACATAAAGAACTACTACCATGCCTTAAAATACTACTTTCTGAATGACAATTTCTGATTATTTTTGTGTGAGAGTTGAGAACAGCACCATTCAGAAAAAAACCCCACATAACCATATGTCTTTTACAGAAGGCTCAGCAATTAGAACGTGAGGTATTTCTTTTTTGAAAACACTTCATGAGAAATATTGCATGTGCAGTATATAAAAAAAATACACCTTTGATCTTCATGATATTGCTAAAGCATATTTTAGTGCTACAGCCTTCTATGCCCAAGTAAGTCCGTTAATTAAATCCTTTGTCTCTTAAAGAAAATCTCAAAGGATTTTTAATATAAATGAACACAATAAAATGAAGGTGTTTTGTAAGTTAATAAATATTGTGTGTTTTCACGAGATAGCTATTACTCATTTCAGAGAATTTACCACTCTTAGTGTTAAGAGTGCTGTTAATTTCATACCAAGAAATATGAAAAGCACCCCTTTAAAATATCATATGGTATAATAGCGTATTTTTTCTTTTGTCAGCAGTTTTCCTATTTTTAACTTAATATCTCATGCCAGTAAGAACCACAATGAAGACTTCAAACATACCAAAAATCGGTTCCTTAAAACTTTGCATTTTACTCCACTAATTCATAGTAATGTAGTACACAATGCTGTTAATCTTCCCCTTCCTAATTGATTCACCACCTTTATCATGGTTTGACTAACACACTGATATAATCTCACGAGAGAAGCTGTGATTTATCGCTCTTACAGAACAAATTGTAACTTTAAATGATTTACTACCAAATCACAGGACAAGGGCCAGAATCCATCTGGACTAATAACAGGATTTTATAGCTTATAGGCAAAGCTAAAAATTATTCCATGACAGATCAAATGCCTGGTTTTCATTACTTCTAATTTTCTTAAGCTTCTGCTTTATGAAAGAGAAATAAGAAAAGTAAATGTTAAGGTCTCATGTACACCAATTAATTTAGTTCATCTGCATATCCCACCAGCCATATGAAAATACATTAGCTCAAGCTTTTAGAAAATAAGCTGCTTTATTGTTCAGTCAAGAACAGAAATGCTATCAAGCTTGATTTCCTCTATATTTCAGCTTGTCTCTGTTATTGCTTTTGTAATTCTATTTCCTTCTTCATTTATTTCTAGTAATTTCTCAGAGGTCTTATCCTTTGAAGTATTTTCCAAATTATTCTCAAAATTGCTGGAAGTTTTCAAAAAGCTAATAATATATTCTGATGTGATATATTGCTGTGAAGCTAAAAACCTTTCTAGATCCCACCTTATATTTTCTCATCTTCATTGTACATTAATAATTTCTCAATAATTTACCTTACTCTTATTTAATGTCATAACATAATCTCAAGCCAGAAGAACATTAGAATCACCAGGAAGAGTCTACTTGTGTCTACTCGATTACTCAGTTCACAATCTTTCAATCTCTGATTATGCAGGTACAAACTTAGTGTTACTCCATGACCCTTGCAGCATTATTCTTGATTCACATTTTAATTCTAAAGCAATACCTTTAATCAAAATAAAATGTTTTTCTCAGAAAAAAACAAGAGTGACAGGCAAGAATGCTCTTTCACTCATAAGTCAAATTATTTACTATCGCTAAGTCACCACTAATACTAGGAAAATAAAGGGTAGTTTGAGTCCATTAAATAAACAAACTAGTTTCAGGATTTATGACTACATAAATACATGCATTAAAAATTGACTGCTAGCTCAGATGTGATTACCACAGCGCCCACTATGAAGAGCTGTATTTCTTCCATCTGTACTAATATGGAAAGAAAAATCTTAATTACTTCTGTTGGCCAAATAATAATTTAAAGAGGAACTGAAAGTAACATTTCTGGTTATAGTCTAATTCATCAGTACCTTCTCTAGTTCTTCCAAAAATAACATATACAAGCAGTATATCAAAGCAAGAATCTTACCTCTTCCTCCCAGACAGAATTCACTATTTAATCTCAGATAGATCCTTTCTGGAAGTCCCATCAAGACTTCTTACCACCACAGTTTATACGGAGCAAACGTGAAAGACTGGCATGCTGCATGCAGCTTAATTAAGAGCAGGTGGGTAACTAGCAAAATATGACCATTCTTAAGGACCCAATTTCTAGTAATATTTGACTCAGCTCACAAGACAGGCTAGAAATCCACGGTGTGCAGAATAATGGATTTTCTTTCCTTGGTTTTTACACTGTTTTTCCTATCACTGCTACAGGACAATTAGCAAACCAAGTAATTCACAAGCATATGTTGTATCCTCAACAGACAGGAAATGTAGACACTAACTGATACTGTTAAATTGATGTAGCAAACTTCTAGGTAAGTTGAACAGCAAACTACAGCAGTAAGATGAGTTTAGTCATTTCACTTAGGGCTTCCCAGCTTCATACTGGACATCTTTTTATACAGAGTGCTTAGAACATTTCATTTTCCTTTTAAGTTCGTCCGGGGTGAGCTTTTTTCCTAACAGTTCAACAAGTAAGTCTCCCAACTACATTTAAATTTTTACTTGCCACACTACCCTCAAGCTATCACTTCTTCCCAATTTATGCATTTCCCCTTGACAGTCATCCTGTTCTGTTCCATGTTACTTTTCTTAAGTAGCTTTCCCTCAGGTGAGGCTCAAAACACAACCTTCCTCAGTGATCCTGACCAGAACAGACTTTCAATGTAACTTTGTTTCAAAGTGTGATTTTACAGGAGGTCTAGAACCTCTTAAAAAAAAAAAAAAAAAAAAAAAAAAAAAGTAACAGAATAGAAACCCTTAATTTTATCACGGTACTAGAGGAACATGCTTTGAACATTCAACTGTCTTCAAATGTTTCCCACCTGTATTACATATTGAATATGATTACTATTACATATATGCATATATACGCACATAAATATACCCGTGACAGCTCATGAAAAGAAAGAAATTTCCACTTAGAATGTTACTGGAAACCATCACACCACTGAGGCAGCAAAAAAAGCTTTGACATATTATTACAAAGCCAGCAAATTTTCTGAGTACTTCACACCACAAAGGTTCTCATGCGCTGACAAATAAAGTTCTCTACCGAGGTCAATTCCACCTGTGCATGTTCAATGGTCTGCAAAAGCTAGCCTAAAATTTTTCATGAAGAGACCTATAGGCAACACACAGTAGGGGACACACACCTGGCACCATTCAATTAGCATTGTGCAAGGAAGCTTCGATACTAAAATAGTACAGCTTAAATTTAAATTTTGCTTTACAGCTGACCTAGCTACCCTGTGCAAAACACTGATCCTCTGTTTGTCTTTCAAACATCAATTAACTTATTTGGCATTAGCTTCAGTAGCACTGGACAGCATAAATTTGTCCACAGCAACCACTTCAAAAAAAACCAAAATTATTTGTTAGGCATTACAAAGGCATTCTGGCATAGGCAAGAACAGAATCCCTCCATCTGGATGTAATTCAGTTCCTCTAACCATATTTTATTTTCCTACATACCCAGTTTCAATATAGCTTCACACTTATTAAAAACACTACCTATGCTATGCACTGATAAACAGATGAAAGAAGGGATTTAGTTTACCCTCCAGACAAGAATTACTGTTTTTACAGTCTCTGACAGATGTTTTTCTAACTTGTTATGAAAAACCTCTAACAGGGTAACTAGCAACACAAGGGATAAACTTATCTTTTACTATACCAGGCACCTCAGCATTAGAAAGATGAAGTAGGTGGTTAAGACATATTTCATCAAGCTGAGTTGATCAATGGAAGTATAAACCTGAGACTCTTGCATTCAACTCCAGATTCTGGAGTAAGCAGTACTTCAGGGGGTACTCAGTCTTGGTCCTGACTTTCCTCTGTTACAGACGCTACACTTAACCTTTTTCATGTCTCCCATCTAATTTTCATCCTGCTGTTCCACACCCTCGTGCATCACAATCACCTTGTAAAATAAGGGGATCTCTAAGATTACAGGAAGATAAACTCTCATGCTTCATCCCTTGTGCCACTGTCCTCCAAATACAGTAACTTTGAACAAGGCATTTGTTCCCAAGACTGGAGATAGTAACAGCCAAAGTCCAGCACGTGAACTAGAATTCATGTGTTTATTTTTAAAATTTTATAAATGTAACAAAATTTAATAAGTCCCTGGCACAGAAGTAACACCAGCGCTACAAGCAAAACAAAACCAAAAAGCTCTTTTCTCTGTCAAAAGGCATGAAGACCATCAGACTGAAGCTGACACCTTCCCTGCACCTATAACCACAGAAAACTAAGATGACACATGAGCTAGTGCTCCAAGTTAGTCAAACTATGGAACACTATAGTGTATATCTATGCTAAGAAGACTTTATCTGCAACCTGCAACCTGCTTCGCTCAAAGTACAAAAGGAATTAAAGTGCAGGTAGTTTAAAACACAAGGTAATTTCAGTATGAAAATGAGTGTTGAAATTGTTGAAAACAGAAATACTTCTTGACAAGCAGACAATAACCAAAAACCATACAGAATGGTCCCTGTTTTGCAAAGCAGGAAGGCGCAAAAGAAAGAAGCTCTGTAAGAGGTAAAATATGGTGCCTAATGCCATGAACATGTAAGGACTTAAGTACGTTTAATATTAATCCCTAAGTAATCCCACTGAATTCAATGGCAGACTGCTTACAATTTTTAAGTTAAGCACCAGCACTTGGAATTTTAGGGAAAAGCACAGAAAGACAGTGGGGAAAAACAAGGACCACAAGATGTGATATAAGCAGAGATAGAAGCAAGAACAGAAAGTGAGAATAAAAGGAAGATGAAAAACAAGGAAAGGTTTCAAGTGGGCTGAGCTGCATCAGTTTACACTGGCTGGAACCTATAGTCTATAATATTACATAGTGTCTTTTTTTTTTTCCTTCTCAAACACTTTGCTGTAACATGAAGAGAATGTAATGTACTTTGTAAATGAATTAGTTATACATCTGGTTCCTAACCAATTAGGAAGAAGAATCTCAAAACTCCTCACTTCACAAAACATAACTAATGCCACAACTAATGCTGTTGTCCAAGCCAAAGTCACGTATAGGGTGTGCCATACAGTTTATTGAGTGAAATAAAAACACATGAAGCAACAATGGTGAGAGTGATGCCAAAGAATGCTGTAATATTTCTATAAAATAATTTTTCAGTTCAGGAGGAGTTATTTTCTTGTGCAAACAGGCATAAAATTACTACCCACTGCCCTGCTTCTCATTGATTTTTATTTGGCACAGTTTGCCAGATGCTGTTTGGTCTAAGCGTTGCCTTGACCTCCACTGGTGACGCTGGCCCCTTTTGGCTTTGTGCAGTATTTTCCCAGCAGGGAGGTCCCACCCCTCTAGTAGTTCAGTTGCAAGTTTTGCGAAAGGCTTCTAGGTTCCCCATATGTTGTAATGGAGGGGCCAGCCTGACTGGAATTAACTCAGAAGTGGCGTCCAGCATTGTGGCTGTAGCTGGCCCAGAGGAGATTATAAATGCCCCAAAACTAATTAAATATCTTGTCTCCTGCTGGTAAACAAAAGCGAATGAGGGCAAAAATATGAAATGCCTGATTTAACTAGGATCTGTAAGTAGCTTGACAACGGCAAGCCTGAAGTCAGTGATGCATGATTTAAAAGCCCCTAATGAGTCGAAGCTGTTACACAAATGAGACTTTTGTCGATTATCCTTCACTTTGTATACTTGCAAAATGGTTACATAAATGTACTTACTATCTGCTTTCAAAATATTTGACAACAGCATTTCTGTGGTAAGAGCCATACAGTCCAGATATTCTTTGGAAGCATTCTTAGCTTTCACTTCTGCACTGAAAATATATAGAAAATAAATGTGTCCACCTAAAGAAATATGCACAAATAAGAAGTGACAGTATTTGCAGTAACATTTTTAAGGATCTGAACAGACAAACGGTGCTTTATAAAAATGACACAGAAGAATTCTCTAATTTAATAATATATTTAGCAACATTTTTTAAAAAAATTGTTAGCTAAGTGTCTTTTTAAAGGTTTCTCTATTCAAAGATATATAGAATACATCTAGAAGAATACGTATTAAAAATCAGTTAAATTATTTAAATACAGAACAATATATATTCAATTAGCTAAATTATTTAAATAATGGATCAAGTGATTTTGATATCTGTAATTCAGATTTAATGTATTCAGTTCTGTAAATTAAAAATCCTCCTCGTGGCATTTTAAACATTGTATGTCCATAAGGGTATGCTATATTTTAAAATACACTACTGCAGACTTAACTTCTTTTCTTTTAGTAATGTATAATAGTTAACACATGAATATTCCATGAATAAGTTTCAGAACGTGAAGAAATGTTCTACAAAAACCCATTAGTAAAGAAAATTAGAATTCCAATTTGATGTTCTCCATACTGATTTCACATACACGCTTAACTTCTCATGTTTATGTAATCCTGCTGAAGTTAATGAGACTAATCAAGTGTTCAAAGGTAAAAAGAGCTGCAAGTTTTGCTTGTCCAGGATCTCAGTTCACAATGCTGTCAGTGTGAACTAGAAAGTGACTTGTTTAACGAAAATACAGCATTCACCTTTTCTGGGAGGGTGTGTGTTAAACCCTCATGTGTTCCATAAGCCCATTTTTACTTACTTTAAAAAAAAAAAAAAAAAAAAAAATTACAATAAGGTTATCTTTACTTGCTGAAATTCAAAACTTACTGAAAAATGGCAAGGATCAAACATACGGGTAAAAGAAAATGAAACCTCAGAACAAATGGATAGATACATGTATATACCTACATACATAGAAAACATACATACATCTCACTTTGTTTTTTATAGTACTTTACCATTAGATTCTTGCTTTATATTTAAACCGCTATGCAAATTAAGTAATCCACATTCAGTTTAAGTAAAAAAATTACACTATTAACTGTAAGGGCTTATGTTGCAATTATTGCTTTTCAAATTACCCAGGAACTTTTGTAGCTGTATTGGTTTGCATCCTGCCAGACAGAGTAGTGCACACGCACACATGCATATAACACATCTGCTCTTTTGTTCAAACGGACAGCAGGACGCCATAGAGGTTTTTCCATCAAAAGAAATGCAATTCTAAAAGATTAAGTTGTTCTAGTTAGGCACATGATAACATTTGATGTTTCAGATTTTCAGGTCTCCTAAGTGTCACATTTCCAAGCTATAATGAATTAGATGTGACAGCTATATTCTAAAAACTACAAGTAAAGTGGTTTTAAATGAAGAAACACTTAATGTGGTGACTGCAAATATATAATGCTGGATTTAGAATGCACAAGGACAATGTTTCCCAGTAGGTACATGGGAATAGTAGAGAATAAAAAGTGTTAAACCATGATTAGAAGAGCAAAAAAATCAATTCATGCAATATATAGAAAAAGGACTGAATATTTGGTACAAAAAAGCTCGTTGTTTGTTTTTCTCCCATAAACCTAGTTGCTTTTTCCATCCTTTATTTCAGAGATTTCAAGAATCTCAAATGTCAGCAATCTATCAGACTTTAGCAGAGTATTCTCTGGAATTATCTGAACTTCAGAATGGGGAAGTTTTCCAAGACTTAATGAGTATCACAGTGGAAATTTCAAATTAAAAGCTTTTTACAGCAATATATTCATCCACTTCTGTTAAACTGGTGTCCTTTCAGATATTAAAAAAAAAATTACACAATCTTCCTTATATAATTGCATACATTGTTTTTTTTTGTCATCAACTACTCATGGACCTTAATTCCCAATGCAAAAATTGCAGTAAGACATCTGTATTTCTGTTGCAGCTGGTCTTCATAAATAATTAAGAAGCAAAAAGGTATGTATTACCTGCTTTTATTTACAGCTTAAAAAGTAGCGCCTGATCATAGTAATAACTATATTTTTGTAATTCAGACTCACTGAAAAATGCTCTGAATGAAAGTGCTATCAGTTTAGGGATGCTTTTAGAGCAAAGCACCAGCAGAACTTCCCACTCAAGTTTTCCACCAGAAAGTCAAGAATGCAAGCTTTACAGCAATGGCTGTTTAGTTTAGCAGACAAACCCATAAAAAGATCCGATAGCTGGAGGACAAAGTTGCAAAACCATGAACTGGAAACACAGAAAATATTTACAAGAGAAAATTACTAGATACTTTACCAAGGAATATAATAAGGGTTCTTCAGAAGCTTACATTTTATATTTACTTTTGATATCTTTCCACTATACTTAAATCACAAAGTACTGGCTTCAGTACACTGATTGCTTTGGAGAATATTAAGAGCCTGTGATACACATTCAGGTCATCAGAGCAGATGAGGCCTTACAGGCCTTATATGTTTGAATCTCTGAAATGCAGAAAATACTATCAAAGTTACCTAATAATCCCAGATAGCGACCCAGCAAGAGTCTGAAACTACACAGAACTCTGGCAAACTGCATAGAGATTAATTTTCCTTATTCTCTAAATCTTTTTGTTTAGGGATAGCATGTACCTTCTTTAAGGTAAGTAGCAGCCATTTAATGTATCTCAGGTATTCAGAGAATAAAGAAGCTGGGAAATTCGAAGCGTTCAATGAAGAAGGAACAACCTTAAATATTTTACAGGTATCACTGAAGCCCAAAACATATCACCATATCACTCTGTCTTCCTCTGAATCTCGAGTATGGATGTGAAATAGGCACATTTATAACTGAACATGGAACACAAGCTTGTATCTATTTTTTTCAGAAGAGCTGTTTCTAGATTCTAGAGAGGGTCATAATGTATTCTTCAACAAAGAAAAAGTATCTATTGATCTAACTGGTCTCAATACATTATACAAGGCCTTTGCATAGGTACATATCGGAAGAAGCGTGTAATATTTGTCCTAGTGAAGAAAAGACCAGCATAATCAGTCTCAGGACATAAGTAAAATGCCTGAGAACAGTTGAGGAGGAAAAATAAACAGAGAACTTAGAATCTCTTTTCTACTTTTTCTTGGCTGACAGGGAAGTCTAACAGAAGTGATGAATTCATATTTTCACCTTTTAAGGATCAAGATTCCATCTTCTTTTTGTCCATCTCAAAATCCTAGGGCATAGCACAACCCGATCCCATTCAGCAGGGAAATCTAGCAAAGATTACACCTCCTAAAGTACAATACCCTTAGAGCTCTTCCTAGAACTGTCTGACTGCACCACCTTTTAATCAGTGCTAGTCCTTGATGAGACAACTGAATCCTTTGTCAAGAACTTCCAAAATGAAAGAGAAGTACCAATTAATTGGTATTCTGACTGGGACTAATTCAAAGATGTCTCCTAGTACCTTGGGATATGATGTGTTCTACTTTGGAGAGAATCAATCAGTCAGAGATTGATGAAGGGGTGGTGAGGTCAGGTCTGCAAATACAGAACCATCTGCAGAGTCTCCTGGGTTGGTACCTGCAGCACAGTAATTTACAGGAGCAGGTGTTTCCTTTTGATCTACCTTTTTTTTCTGCTGAAATTGTAACTTTATTGAGAAAGTGCCTGTAATTTGTTATTAAGAGGGTACTTTGCTTATTGTTGCTATTAACTGCTGAAAGGTTTCTGAAAGTTGTAGTAACCACACTCCTAACATTAGTAAGAATAGAGACTGTGATGTTAAACATGTAAGTCAATCAGACACCTCTTCAGAAAGTTGCTATACATAAACAGATTAAAGTACAAAAGACTGTTTTAAAACCAGTTATTTTCTTTTGAAAGGAACCATTTCTGTCTGAATATGGGTGACTAAAATTATCATAGTCATTAAGATAATTTATTTCTGTTTATAGACATAAATATTTATAAAGAAAGGATGCTTTCTGAAACAAAAGAAAATGTCAAGAATTCCAGCTAGAATTTCCCGCCTGAATTGAGCTTGGTGGGATGGGAACTCTGGCAAGGTCCCCTTTGGTTTGGATTCAAAGCACAGCAAAAGGTCAGTAGAGAATACATCTGAACTCAAATTCAGGTTCCTGGCTTTGCTACACTTCATACCCTGCTCCAGCTCTACAATAATCAACGTATCTTCTCTAGCGTAACATCTCTCAACCTGACTCCCAGATCAGACAAACTGTCTTTGCATCATTAACTCCAACTAGTGGCAAAACCTGAAGACATGCCCTTAAGCATGTTAAATATAGTGACATACTTCAGACTCTACACAGGAATAACACCTCCTTCTCCTGCTCCTCACAAATGTAATTCATCTCCATCAAACTCCTTCCTCTTTACAGTTCTAGAAATGGTCTTGATAAATTTTCTTGGGTTTGCTTAATGTACTTTATCTACCCTGTGATTCACAATGGGACAAAAACTACATACAGGAAAGTGGTTTCTCGGTTTGCTGTATCACCAAAAAAGTCACAGAACACTGGAAAGTGGATACAATTTAGGCCTATGTGATTCCTGACATTAAAAAAAAAAATAAATTAGGGATTATCCTCCTTTGCCATTCAGTGCGGCAAAAAACACAAGTAAAAGTGAACCTCTCGCTACAGAAATCACCAGTCTAAACTAAAGGTCTTAGACTAAAACTGACCTCTAGTAAAAAAAAAAATTAATAAATCACACTTTTCTACTGTCTGCTAACACATTGGGTTTTGTTATTCCACTTTCTCATTCTTTTGAAAAATTTAAACTACATTTTGCAGTAAATTTTAGGAACTAAAAGGACAGTGACTCAGCAATTGAGAAAAATATTTTGGTTCTCCTTTGTTCTGTCTTTTCGTTTAAGTCTGGTAATTAAAGACAAATCTGCTCCTCAGGAGGAGGGGGGAATAGAAGTCATAATCAAACTGCTTAATTGGCAGACTTTTCCGATTTTTAATTGAAATTAATGTTTGCCTGATCTGGCATCACCCTAATTTTCATTTAGTTTCCTTTTTTTTACTTCTAGGAAGGTTCCCTCTGTTTCTGGCATGTTTCCCTGTCACTCTGATAAATACTAAGACAAAGAAATATTCCCTTTCCCAGAAATAACTGCCTCATCTGTTGCTAATTTCCCTTCCTACCCCTTATGGACCACATGGCTCCTTTCTATGACCTCTTCCTGTCATGAAATCTTTTATTTCCATCTTTTGCAAAATTTACCAACTTTGATAACAACTTTCTGTCTACTCTCATCTAGATAATACAAAAGAAATGCAAAGTATTTTCATGAATACTTTAAGTAGGTCTGTTAAGTAGCTTATTAAATTAAAACATGGCTTCCCAGTTTATTTTCATCCCTTTAATCTGTACATTCATTCCACAGCAAAAAAATCACATGGTTTATGTTGCTCAATTTTTCATTTTTTTTTTTGCCCACTTCCTCAGGGTTATGTACTTTCTCCCTGACTCCTACGTGACATATGCTCTGCAAAGACATATACCAAAGAAGTAAAATAAGCAAACGTACATTTAAATATTAATGTTTCAGCTGTCGGATCTAGCCACAGGTTGACTCAAAACTAACAGCGACCTGTAGCTTAATGACCTGACAGTCACTGGACACATGATAAATAACTCTCAAGCACACGGGAATTTTTGGAATTGTATTTTCCCTTCACATAATTTGCTCTTAAGAGAGCAGTGCAAAAAGTTCTGCAAATCCTCTGCATCAGAAACACTAACCAAAGAGACACTGCATTTCAGAGCCTTCCCCTTAGTATCTTCACTTAAATTTAACTCCTGATCCAACATTTTAACTTAATCAAAACAGTGCAAGTTAACTGTTTTCTTAGGAAAAAAATTAAATTCCAAACTTCTGTGTTACTAACTGTAATATTATACAGGCAGTTCCAGAAAATTCTCTCTTTAAAAAAGTTGTATTTAATTAATGAGGAAGGTCTAGCAACCTGCATTAAAAAGAGTCCATGGAAAGTTCACTATGATGAAGCCCACAGCACTCAAAGATTGTATTTAGCATTATAAGGACCTAAAATTGTGCTACTTAGACTGAAGATCACATGATACTAATATTTATTTAAATTATAGTAGCCTCTTCACAGAAATCTACCTTTAAGTATTGTTTCCTTTCTACATTTTCTGTGCAGACTTTGGCTTTTGGAAATTAACTTAAACATCCCTGTGCTCCTTTTTTTTCTTGATGTGACTCAAGTAATTTTGAGTCTGAATTCTCACTTCAAGTGACAACCAGACATTTCATTTGGTGCTAAGGTAACTTCAATTTCAGCAAGATCCTGAATGACAAGATAGTTAAATTAGATTAACAATATACAGCTAATAAAAACACCAGGTAAATCCTTCACATGAAAACATAAAACAAGGCCATACAAATTCCAAATAATTTCATTTGAAGTTTGAGCAATCTATTTTCTGCACTAGGAAAGATGAACAGAATTCATTTCTTTTACTGTTGACTGAAAATTTGCAGTGTATTAAAGTATGTCTAGGTAATTACAATCATCAGGTCAATTACACAATATTTCATCAAAGTAAAGTTGCTACTCAGAAAATGAATGCTCTTTTTATTGCCACTCTCAGCAGCCTTGCTTATTTTGCATATGGTTGCATGTTTAATTAGCAATCCTTCTGTAAGTGTCTGCAATTAGCACAATGATGATTAATAAAATAACTTCTTTAAAGCTCCATTTAGGTGGCAGAACTGCACAATCAGGTATAATTAATTCATCATTAATAAATCATGGCTGATTAACTAATCTGTTGATTACAAACACATTACTGCATAATCTCCCACCTGAGCTCTGGTGATTTTTCTATCCTGAACAGAAATAGAGACAAAGTAGCAGTAAACTATAAAAAAATGCACCAAGCAGCAGAGATATTGGTTGGATCAGGATATTTAGATAGCAAGCATATTTAAAATTTACTAGGTTTTGTTCATTATTATTTCTCCAGAGTTAAAAGAAAAAAAATAATTGTACTATTTGTTAAACGTGGATGAATAATAATTGCTTCTTTATTTCATTTATATTCTTAAAGAAGCTTTTCTTTGGGGGGAAGAATCTCAGATTCACTCTCTGCATAAACCAGCAGGAAGTAGCAAATGCAGGAAAACAAGTCTGCAGTATTGCTCCTTGAGAAGATCCAGGTCACTAGCCAGAAAGTGACCAACTTGCTTTGTAAGATGGCAAAGTCAAGGTATCTGCTAAATGACATTGCAACACTGCTGTTAATTTTGTCCTCATACGCGTCTTGCATTTGATAATGAGTCCATGTTTACAAACCCATTTCAGGTCCATGAACTTCAGCAAGATTCAATAGGAAAGAACATGCATTTTCCATTCTGAAATTCCTTTTGCTTGTCACCTAGCTCTTGAGCTTTATAGTGCATTTAAATCACATTTTTAATATATTCTGCGTAGCAGTAGGAGCTAGAAACTTATTTCAAATTAACCATAGGAATTTCTCACTGTTACTTGCTTCAAGAAATTTAGGCTTAAGTAAGATGTAAGTAACAAGTTATGGTAAAATTCAAAATAACTGGAAATATACACAACTAAGATCCTCATCATTTATAGACATCCAGCTGTTCCCACAGTATGAAAATGCCTTTGAGTTCGAAACATTTCATGCTAAAATATTGCAAAGAAAAAGAACTAATGCAAAGCTTAGGAGAAAAGTGAATTGAATAGGAAAACAGAGTTTTAGCTAGAGTAACTGAAACAATTCAATATCACCAATAAATCCAGAGAAAGACCAGAACACTAAAGGAAAAACTGACAAATCTGAAACAGTAAACTTCATGAAGAAAATTACAACAGATCTTCAGTCTTTGAAACACAGATTACATTGCTGTGACCAATAAAGTTTTATTGCAATTTTTAACCAGTTTTACGTGCATCACTATGTCAATCTCTTAAATCCTTCTGCTAAAACTGCTAATCAAAAATAGACTAAGCAGCAGTACTATGAGCCACTGCAATACCATTCATGTTTGAAAACTACTGTTCATAAAAGCACATTTCTAAACCATTTATACTTTTTCATATTTTAATTCAAGTAAATTAATAAACATATGAGCATCATTTCAATATATGGCAGAGAAATTTATTTTTTTTTTTAAAGACTGTAGTCAGATTTCATGGAAAATGAAATGGAAAAAAAGAATGGAAGAAGTCTGATTATTTTATCAGAGAAGTTTAAAATTCAAGCCAGGAAGCAGGAATGGCTTCTAACACAGAATCTTGAAATAAAGAACAGAATCATTTAAAAGCAGAAAACCAAGACTGTTGTCAGTGAGCATTTTCTGAGGTCAGTGTACATATGAAATGGCAAGATGAAAGTGAAGAAAGTAATACTAAGAATCTTGAAGATTAGAAGTATTGTCAATAATTTTTTTAAAACGAACAATAAGTAATCAAAGACTTTTGAGGACAGTGGTAATACACTGCTTAGAACTACAATATAATCAGTGTAATATGAATTATTTGAAGGTGTGGGAGATTAGCGACAATTTTTTCATGGTGGGTTGTTGGGGCTTTTTTTGTTGTTTGTTTTTTGTGGGGTTTTGGGGTTTGTGTGTGTGTGTTTTGTGGGTTTTTTTGGGGTTTTTTTCAGAAAGTCAGGTTTCCTTTTAAAACAACAGCAACTCGCCCCGCAATATCAACTCTTCCATCATTACGCAGTGAAATCTTCAACTCTCCTCCACGGTGGGAACATTGAAAAGCTAAACGGAAACAAGAATCCATGGTTAAAAAACTAATATCTATCATAAATTATTTAAAAATCCAGAAACACTCATGGAAATGAGGCATCTGTCTCCGGAAACAACGCAGCAGCAGGGCAAGAACTGTTCTAGGACACCCTGGATGGATTGTCTTTATGGATGAAGATTAGCTGAGAGTCTATCTGAGACTACAACTTGTTTATTAAGTCTGACAAAAATGCTAGTTATTACAAGTAGCAAAGGATGCTTTGCTCTTATGCAACCAAAGTTTCCTCTGTATATCTAAAGAAGCCTTCAGACCTACTACAAAGACTTTGAGAATTCTCCCATTCATATGATAGACATTTTCTGTAGGTAGGAAGTAAGAACACTGAGTATTATCTGAAGAATCACTTTACTAGTGCTGACCATCTGAAGTAGATACTAGGTTCAAAGGATGCATTTGGCTAATAGGTAAATAAAGGTCAAGCAGGCAGTGGAAAAAGTCTACAAAGAAACATAGATGCTGCTTCAGTTTTCACAAACTAAGACGAAATTCTTACACAGACAAGAACAGCTATTGATTGATATAATCCTGAATATATAATTTAATGCAGCTGGATAAAGTTTAAACAGAAAAAGCCTGCCGCTTGTAAATAATTACAGAACTACACTTTGCCTGAACTGTTAAGTCATATAACAGATGGGACAATAATGCTCACTTAACAGGTTGAGTCTATCAGCTTGTTTCAGTAGTCCAATTTTAGTTGAACAACAACTTGATCAGAAAACAATCTTGTTCAGATGGCATTAAGCAAAGGCTTGAGCTTCATGCAGTGTTGTTTTTGCAAAAGACTGTAAATGGATAAAGAGGCAGGAACATCTGCAGTCTCCTTACTCAATGGACTTTAAACAACTACAAGATTTGTTCAAAGCTAACGGGCAAGTTTTTCCCCCACAAACCCCCAATCTGTAAATTAGGTAGTGATTGTATTCAGATACCAACAAGCATAGGATCTCACCACTTAACAAACAGTGTGTATATATTGTGAGCTTTAAAACAATTTCTCAGCCACAGCTGACAAGAATGCTCTTCCCTTTTAACAGGATATTAGATTCCTAGACAAAGCAAACACTCCAAAAAGGTGGAAACAGATTGAAATAGATACTTACTATCTTTTCCATTTATAGAACCACTGATTATTGTTTTTAACCTGTCAGCACATCTACGTATGGATTAATGCCTTCAACCCAATATTTTGGACTCATAAAGATCCAGACCAGGCTAAATTTTATCAATTACTATTGCCAAGCGTAGATACACAGCTAAACTCTCCCTCATGATGGCAGATGTAAATAAAAGAGATCAATTATTTTAAATCTTCAGAGGTTGGTTGGTTGTTGTTTTTTTTTTTCCTTTCTTTAAATGTGGAGCCAGTGCTGCCTGTTTCTTGGCAATAAAAAAAAGTAAAAAAAATAACCCACAAAAGCTTATATGAAAATTGTATTTGACCTATTCTTTCTCTCACAAAGAAATACTGATATGTCACCCTATGTCTGGAAGTAAACAGAAATGTTACACTTGTGTATAAATGTGATGTGGTCATCTATATGCTGAGATCACCTGTGAAAGAGGAAAACCACGATTACAATTCTTTAAAACTCTTCACTTCATGAGAATTCAAATTAGCAATAATTTAAATACACGTAGATTTACTAAACCAGCTTCCTCACATATTACAGAAAAAAAAAAAAAGTGAGGAGATTGAAAAGTTTTAAGATAAGACAGACTGTGTTGATTAAAAATTGTCCTCCATAAAGCCCCCTTTCTTCACAATAACCTAGAAAGTCCTCCATAATCTGTTTGGTTCTATTAAATTCCTTATGTATCTTTATAAATGTTATCTTAGAAATGTGAAAACTATGTGAAGAGTCGGATGCAGAGACAGTTGCTAAACATTACATTCATTAGCAATTATGAAAGCCTCTGCATCTAATACGAGAGATCATTTTTCTTTTCATATTGCACTCTTCAAATGAAAGAAGGCAAGGATTGATACTGAACTTCGATTTAACACTCATCTTAAATTCAAGGACAGGTACATCATTTCAAGAAAGATCATAAAAGTATTTCACCTTGTAAAAAGACTGGAAAATTCTTTGCTGTTGATGGGGGTAGATGTTGTTTGAAGATTTGGTCTAATAAAAGTAGGAAAAGAACCCAAACACAGGAAATTATGTCTGATACTTCAGCAGAGATGCAACTGACCTCCTCCTAGAGGTCACAATACCCAGAGAGATGTGACCATAGTGTTCCTTGTTTTTATATGGTTTCATTATTTATTATTTCATATGGGATCTATTTTGGAGCTAACAGATATTTCATTTTATGGAAGAAAATATTCCTTTATTTTTGCAATAAAACGTATCAGATATTACAGAAGCTACCAGCGAGGTTTCTAGAAAGTCAAATGATATTCTTATTTATTAATCTTTGGTGATATGGAATCTTCTTGACTGGCAGCCATCTTTTCCAAATAATGTCATTAGTAATAGAATTCACCCCACTACCACACGACACTTCTCAGTCAAATGCATGTAAAGTTAACTTATTTCTCACAAACACACACAGAGACCACATGTTGATCAGATGTCTTATTCTCTCTAAATCTGTTTTTATGATTTCTACCACAAAAGTTGTTTGAGGACATAAATGCATGATATAGAGGGGGGCAGGGGAAAAATGGGAAGATAGGTAGAAAAAATGGGAAGATAGAACGCTTTTTTCACTAACACATCAGAGTTGTTGATTACAATACCAACTGTCTTGCTGCTTGAGATAGTTTCTCTGAAATAGCAAATGGCACAGTACATACAAAATACATGAAAATGAAAAGCAGGTAGAAATCATAATTTAAAAATACAGACAGAATTCCTGTCTGATTACTTAAAGAAGTAGTGTCTGTAAGATGGCACTGAAGTTTCAAAATCCATATTAACACCTGAAAATGTCAAAAACTTCTGAGAAACAGACAGTCCATAAGGATGCATTACAAAAGACAGTTTCTTCTCTTCAGAAAATATGTTGAGATCTCTCTCCTCCACTTCCTCCCCAACCCCCTAAGTTATGGAAACTATAAGAGATTTCATAAAGTCATAAAATGGTTTGGTTTGGAAGGGACTTTAAAGATCATCCAGCTCCAGCCCCTCTGGCATCTGCAGGGACACCTTCCATTAGACCAGGCTGCTCAAAGCACCATCCAGCCTGGCCTTGAACACTTCCAGGAATGGGGCAGTGTCCTGGGTTCAGCAGTAGCAGTCATTTTTCTCCTTCTTAGTAGCTGGTGCAGTGCTGTGTTTTTGATTTT
>WYDI02036751.1:7685-54531 GCA_009867235.2 Psittacus erithacus | reverse complement strand
AAGGACTTTCTGAGCCTCATGCTCTGCCCTGGGAGGAGGGGAAGCCGGGAGGAAGCAGAGGCAGGACACCTGACCCAGACTGGCCAAAGAGGTATTCCACACCACAGCACGTCATGTCCAGGATGTGAACCGGGAGATACCTGGAAGGGCTAGCTCTCTCTGCTCGATTGGTGAGTGGTGACTGTATTCTCTTCCCTTGTTATTTTCCTTATCATTGTTATTATTGGTGGCAGCAGCAGTGGTTTGTGTTATACCTTAGTTACTGGACTGCTGTTACCTCAACCCGTGGGAGTTACATTCTTTCGATTCTCCTCCCCATCCCTCCAGGAGTGGGGAGGGGGGGAGAGGACAGTTTGTGCGGGGGGAATGAGCAGGCTACATGCTTATCTAATTTACAACTAAGCTTAAACCACGACAACTGGTTAATCTTCATTGGACATCAGTTGTATCATATTGCTGATTCAGTGTCCTCTAACCAGCTTACAACATGAAGGAACTAACTACTTTCCCCATGGGAGACAAGTAGTAATAGAAAATCATGAACCCAGAAAAGTGAAACCAAAGTTGAAGTAAACCTTGTGTTTATTTAGATGAATATTCACGTTCTTTCAGGTTTTTGCTCAATTGTGTTCCATCATATTCCTCACAGTAGATTAGATTTTCTAGCTGATGACAGTACTTTTTTAGAAAACGAATGTGTTCAATGCATCCTTTCTGGAAGGCTTGCTTGGTCTAAATATCGATTGGATTTTACTACCAGCCAAGGTCAGAAACTGAAGAGGTTCTTGCTGCAGCAAGCTGTATATTAATCTCAATATCAACTAAAGTACCTAAACTGTTATTGGAATTTGATGATCAATTACATCTTTGAAAAGTACTTAGTATGACATTTGTTTGGCTTCCATATTTTGTGTTATACAGTAACACCTGATAGTTCAATAACTGGAAAAATACCAGCAAAGGATCTCAGTTCTTTGTGCAGAAAATATCTACTTCATAATTCCCATTTCTTGCTTTTATCCACATTAATAGGCATTACCCGCCATTAAAAGGCTTTCTTGATGCCTCCCTTACATTATATCATTAGAGAACACACTGCCGTTACACATATTTAGGGAGGCAAACACACAAAACCTTCTTCCAGAAGAATATTTCTTAATTCCTTACACTGCAACCTTTATGTTTGGAAATGCCACCATTAAATTCAACTGTAGCGACTCAGTCTGTTCCCCTGCCATTAAATTCTCGGCTATAGTCTGCAGGAATCTGGAGCCACAGAGCATCACTCAGGGGCATATTTGCACAATCTGAATGCAATGAGGAAGGGACACTCTCTATAGTCACATATTATTTCCTATTCTAGACTAAACCAGTGTTGTAGAAGTAAAATCATCAGAGCCATCATGACACCATCCTATAGAAACTTTTAATTATTTACAAGTCCATTTCCTTTCTCACTGGTTTCCCAAACTAGAACAACTTGCAGAAAAACTTTCCAGTAATCATATCAATGTATGATCCTCAAAAGTTACCGTAACACATGACCAAGGCCATTGGAAGAATTCATACACATTTAAGGCAACAGTTCATGTCAGACCTAAAAACTACACCAAAATGAAAGAATGGCTCTCAGCACACTCTTAACTCTTCTCTTTCATTTGTCCACTCTTTATTAAAAGATGAGGCAGAACAAAAGAATCATTGAATCATAAAATCATGGAATGATTTGGGCTGGAAGGGACCTTAAAGCTCATCCAGCTCCAGCCCTCTGCCACAGGCAGGGACACCTTCCATTAGGCCAGGTTGCTCCAAGCCCCGTCCAACCTAGGCTTGAACACTGCCAGGGATGGGGCAGCCACAGCTTCTCTGAGCAGCCTGTGCCAGCGTCGCAGCATCCTCACAGGGAAGAATTTCTTCCTAACGTCTAATCCAAATCTATCCTCTGTTGGTTTAAAACCATTTCTCATTGTCACAAGTTAGTAGATCCTACATATATTTAAAATTTATGGCTTTATTTAGCAGTCTCAGCCACAATCCTGTTCCTCACTCTCCATGGGGTTTCATTGCTTCATTTTGTTCTGTTTTGCTTTGTTTTGTTTACTTGCACCAGTCTGGTATTTCTCTGTTTTGCTTCCTATGGAAGGCAGCCACTCGCCAGCAGTAGGACGAATGTAGTAGCTTTGCTTATTTTAAGCATCATGTGCTTCATAATGACATTATTAACAAAAGTCAGCATCATTACAACTACGAGGACCTTCCAATTTTAAAGCACGTAAAACATTATAAGCGAACTTCTGTCTTCTGACATATGCGTTGCACCCTCCGAATGAGCTGGAAAGAAAGCAGAAAGGAGAGATTTATCAGGCATCAAGTTCAGCCATCCAAATATTGCAAACCTCTTTTTTGTTGCTAGCCGTATGTAATTTTGAAATGGTTAGTAAATTTTAATTGTCCATATATGAGATGTGCATAGACCATGTACAATCAACGGCACTGCCAAGATTAGCAGCTCTATTTCGTAGACAAGTAGATCTAATGTGCTTTATTGGAAGCAAAATACACCCTGAGGCATTTTAAACACAGTAACAGTCATGTAGGGTGAGACTCACTGCAGTGGATATGTTTTAGTAGGTCAAAAATGAAAGCAGTTTTGGGATGTCAGTCACATCTCTTAAACTTTGGAGAAAATTCATCTGGCTGTTATCTGTTGTTACTACTTCTATGCCTCAGGAGATGAAAATGGGGAATCCCTTTCCAACTCCTACTCCACACTCCCCTTGTGTTATGTGAAAGTGATAATTAATGGTGCTTTTAATCAGGCTGATGAGAATCAACATTCTTTTTGGGATCTTTGCTGTTGATGGACAGGTACTTACACTAGGTGTCATTAAAAATCAAGAGTATGTCTCCTGCCAATGTACTCTTCTGTACTTTGTGTGTATTGTAATTTACCTGACTGTGAGCTGGCATCACGTTAAACTGTGCTACATAGCGTTACGGTCTACATCTGACATTTAAAGGATCTTGAGTCTTATAATCAGATCACTTCAATTCACAAGAATTTATGTAGGCTTCCTTAGATATGGGCAACAGTTTGGAGAGGAAAAGATAAGACTCTGGGATTTTAGACTTTTCTACTTCATTCTTATCTGTGCAGAAGTCCTAATATAGGGTCTTTCTGTTGACAAAATGTTTGGGGGTTATCATTTGCAAAGTCCAGTTAAAAACCAAAACAGTAGTCAATAAACTATGTCTGTTATTACTATGCAATCTTCATGGTTGATGCAATGCAAATCTTTGTTCATCTTCTCTTATGCTCCTTTTAAAGCTTAATATTGCTACCGTCAATGCACAAAGCAATGAGGCCACAGTCTTGTTAGAGACTAGATAGCAGCCAGTTACCCTTAGACAGGTGGCAGCATGACTTATGCAGTAGTAAACCCTTTGCCAATGAAAAATGAAAACATTCATAAACCAGAATTGCTGCAAATGATATTTTACAGCTAGAAACTATTCAAACAAAATTACTTTACTAGTGCAGTGATCTTATATATATATGGTTATTGCATTAATATGATATAGACCCTGTACAAAGACCAGAGAGAGAGCAGTGAAAGGAAAAAGAAAACTTAATTATCCACATGGTGAAATTCAGCATGCATGAGTTAAAGATGTGAAACAAAGTGCCTGCAATACCCAAGGTGAGTTTCAGTGGCCCAGATAGTTTCACTAGTTCCCCGAGTACAGTTTGTAGGTCCTTCAGATCTCCTGTTGTGCTCACCAAGGCACTAGCCAAAGGCTAATGCTGCTTTTCCAGGCAGAACAGATGACTGCTCCACTCAGCAGTCCATAAGTTAAAGCAGTATTCTCATAAATTAGTGCTTGTTTAGCTTGGGATAGTTTTGGGATAGTTAGCTTGGGATAGTTGTTATTTTTTTCCATTCATGTTCACTACTTTCTGTAAACCCCTATTCCAAAGATTGATGTCAGGAAAGCAATTTTCTTCCCGACAAGAGAGTTATCTTTTTAGTCACAAAGGCAGGTCCCCAGAATCATAGCTTATTGCAGCAGCACAGAAGAATAAGTCAAGAGTTATCGCCAAGTGTAGCCAATTCAAAAAAATATATAATTTTTTTTCCATTTTGAATTATTTTTCAGCTCCAAATCCAGTTTCTGAGTTACTGTTGTGAGGCTTCAGCTCCAGGCTCAGTTCTACCTAAAATTTTCAAGAAATCATAGGACTATTGTGTTGAAAAGCTCTCTCAGAAATTAAAGGAAAACATACAGCTGTTGAGCTGATGCCTTGGAAATGCACCATGTAGCCCTCATAAAACCAATCTCACATGAAATGCTAGCTCGAACCCACACAAGGACTCAAATCGCTCTTCATTTGTTGCTGACTTGTGTCTTTTAAGCTTAACCCACATTTGCAAAAGCCCATAGGAGTGATATTTGGAGTCTGGATGTTGGTGTACCTTTCTACTCTAACTTAACATAAACAGTTTTCAAACATGAGTAACTACAGCTCTTTTTCAGTAAACAGAGATTTTTGTGCAATAGAAAAGAATGACTTTATTTCATATGGTCATTATTGGTGTTCAAACTGCCAGGTGAATTTGTTCATCCTTCTGGCTCACTGATGTTGAATGGCTTCTGATTTGGCTTTGGGTAGGATGGTGTTGGGTGCAGCTAGAAAACACTTTGAAGAGCCAGGTATGGGTTTTGCTAAATGTTTTCTTAACCAGGTGAGCAGATTTACCTAATTGCTGTAATGTTTCATAATAAATAGCTAGTATAGTTGGGTAATTTCAAACCAAAATCATGACTTTGAATAGCCGCAGTCCTTGATGGAATTAGAAAAGGAAACCTGAATCCACATTTTCTTTGCTGGAGAAGAAAAGGCACAACCCCCAGTTATCAGTGGAAGGCAGGGAGATCCTGAAGGGATCCTGTTGGGCACTGCACCCCCGAGCACAGCAATTAGTAGTGCCTGCGGCAGGCGGTGAGGACAGCAAAGGCTGCCAAGTTGTTCGGGAAGCGCAGATAACTCTATCTGTGCTGTGGTGTGATGTGTAGCAGCAAGAAGAGGAGTGCCAGCTTGTATCTCCTCTGCAACATGGTGCTGGAAAGTCATGACTTCTGGAGAAGAGAAAGTATTTGAGCAGGATTTAGTATATTAACTAAAGAGCTAATGAGAAAATTTGCACACGTGCGCCTGAACAAGACACTGGAAGTATGAATAAAAACATCAATCTGCAAGAAAAGCCTCCTTCCCCTCCTTGACCGCCCTGACCTCCTCCACTGGCAGCTGCTCCCTCCCAGCCTCCTGGTCCCAGGGGCTGCTCTCCTGGGCCGGTTTGGCCGCTGGTGGCTCCTGGGGCTGCTCCCCCTCGGCTCCCCTCAGCCTCATGAAGATGGAGGTGAGGATGAGGGCCAGGACAGTGAAGAGCAGTGGGATGGCCAGGTACAAGTCCACAGCCACATCTATCCTGCTTTGGTGCCGGAGTCCGCCCATATTACAGATCATTACCATAAAGTACAATGAGAAAAGAACCTTAGCCCGAGGCCCCCAGCCGATAAACACTAGCACAGCAAATACCCGCTGTAAGTAAGGTACGACATGCTGAAACTGAGATCAAGAGCAACAACTTTGACAGCCAATAAATCAGCATTGTGATCAGAAACTATTAATCCAAAACAATGAATGCTTATCACAAATATGATTAGACACACTCTGGTCAGATCTGTTGTTATCTCAACCCGTCATGCCCCACGTTGGGAGCCAAAAAGAGCTGTTGTGGTTTAAGCTCAGCTGTAATTCAAAAAACCACGCAGTCTTTCTCTCACTCCCCCCCTTCCTCCTCTCCCACTCCTGGAGGGATGGGGAGGAGAATCAAAAGAATACAACTCCCACAGGTTGAGATAAGAGCAGCCCAGTAACTAAGGTACAACACAAACCACTGCTGCTGCCACCAATAATAACAATGATAAGGGAAATAACAAGGGAAGAGAATGCAACCGCTCACCACCCGCTGACCGGTACCCAGCCCGACCGAGCAGTGATCTAACCATTCTGGGTGACTGCCCCCAGTTTACATCCCAGGCATGACATGCTTTGGTATGGAATAGCTCTTTGGTTATTTTGGGTCAGGTCTCCTGCCTCTGCTTCCTCCCGGCTTCCCCTCCTCCCTGGCAGAGCATGAGGCTCAGAAAGTCCTTGGTCAGACTAAACGTTCTAAGCAGCAACTAAAACTGTCGGTGTTATCAGCACTGTTCCCAGGCCGAAAGTCAAAAACACAGCCCTGCACCAGCTACTACGGAGGAGAAAAATGACTGCAGCTGCTGAACCCAGGACAATTCCTAAATGATGCCCTCATGGATTCCTGGTATATTGTCAGTATGAATCCCAGTTAAAGAGTATACAAAATAGACGGTGACTTTAAGTAAGAGAGTATCCTCATGAAGTCAACAGCATCCTCATGAGCTTCACATGACAGATTCCCTTTAACCACCCCTCAGCATTGGTGTCTCTGCTCAAGACTTGGACTGAGTATCCTTCGCTTCCTCCCTTCTTTCCCTCTTCCCTCCCTTTTTCTTAATAATCTAAATGTTGTGTTGTGGGGAAAAAGACAGCTGATGTTCATAGTTGATCAAAACCTGGGCTACTTGTGTATATAAGATAAAATCTTGTTTATTTGATAGACATGGATCTCATATAAGTGTGTATTCATTTTTTTTTGTGGACAACCTTTCTGAATAGCAAAAAGCTGCTCGCAACCAGCCATGCCTTCATGGGCATACGTTAAATTGTTCACAGGAATAAACCAGGAGCTTTTGAACAAAATTCAGATTTTGAGTAATTGTGTCCATTGCTCCATCAAAGCAGCGGATGGCCGCTCTTTGGTGGAGGTGGGATAGAACAGCAAAATTCAGACCTGTATTGAATTTCTCAGGTACTGGGCAAAGCTGTGATGTGCCCCTTTTTCAGATCTTTCTGTAGATATTCTGATCAGAATTTTCTTTGAGCTTACAAATGTTTCAGTTTAGAATTTCTCCTTTCGTTTTGCTTATGCCATGTAGGGTGTCCAAAAGCTTTTGTACTGACTTTTTACAAAAAAGGTATGTAAGAAATATCATGATATCTGTAATGAGATCAGTGGTTAAGGTACGTAACCAAACTGTATTATCAGAGCAGGCCAGCCTTTACCTGAGTTTGTGCCGCTTGCATATATCAAAGGGTAGATTTTAGCCTATAATTAACTGCATTTATTTGCAGGGTCTTGAACCAGAGTGTGCAGCAGTGCTTGCTGCAAACAGTGCTTGCCTTCCGCCTCTTACCTTAATTTTAGTTCTCACTCTGTGAAAATAAAATAAATGCAATGCAGTGAACATCAATGGGCCTAAAAATTCAAAAGCATTTTTAGCAATGGAAGAAAAAAATTGAACAACTTCAGGTGATGCTTATGGTTTCTAAAAAATGCAAGTATCAACTGGTAAGTTTTTTTGAAAATTGAATATAAACTCATGGAGAAATGCTTTATTTGATTCTCTGTTTATGGGAAATTCATTTTATTTGACTTTTTTATTTGTAATATCAACTATATTGCAGAGCAGAGTTTCTAGGTGCTCCCTTATGGTACCATTCCTCTAAATTATTAATGCCGTAGTGTTGATATATTGTCAGCCTTGTACATACATTCTATGAAAATGAGTTTTACAGTAGGCTGGGATTTATAACAAAGCTTGACATATGCAGCTAATTCACCTAGACAGTCTTGTCAGTTTTAGGTTCATAAATAATTGATACCCGGGGCTTGGAGTTCAGCTACTGTTAGTGCTCCAGCTGTTAAATTTCAGCAGCATAATGGATGAATATTTGTTTATAATTTCTGTACATGGACCTGATGTCAGATCCCCGGTCTCATTTACATAGGTAGATTGAGATGTTGGAAGTGTAATGAGCATATGAAGATGATGAATTGTTTTCCTCAGTGCTGGTGCGTTTCTGTAAATGTTTGATTAGTTTTGAATGGATTACTGTTAGATTATCTGGTTCAGGGGTTAAAGTGAGCAGCTCTTTGCTCCCAAAGCTTTTGTGATCCCTTGCTGACAGATTTTAAAATTCATACAGTGATATTAGTGCCGCAAAAGCGAGGGGTATTCTTTGCAACAGATGTTTAGTAATTAAACATACGGTTTCCCTGTTTGGAAGTTGCTGGGGAAATTTAAATCAGAATGATTTGTTTACCGTAGTTTGAGGGAATTACAGGTTCTAAAAAAATAATATACTTTTGCCCCTAAAGTGCTGGAGTTTTTCCCCCAATGACACTAATTAAAAATGAGCAAACACACATATGCCCTCACAATAATTCAGATGTTTAATGCCTCGGTAGACAAATGCAAAGCTATGAAAAGCAGAGGTTCTCCTCGTTTCCTCCTTTTGCAAATTAATGAGCAATATGCAGGAAAACATTTTCGATTGGGCATCCCAAGCAGAGATGCTGAAGTAAACCAGATTTTCAACCATACCTTTCTTCTGAAGCTCAGCAGGAGGAAGCTGTGGGATGTGGACACACAATTCCCGATGACGTAGAGTGTGACCGAGGAGGGGGAGTGAAATAAGGAAATGACATTGGAGAAGCACAGAATAAATTAAAATGACGTCCTCTTATACGTTAAGACTTGGCATGTGCCACACAGCTAAGGGGACGGCACATCAAACCAGAAAACAGTGGGGAGCAGACTGGGTCTGGCTTGCTGTGGGTTTATATAAAGATGGGAGGAAGAAGAGCGGGTCATCCCATCACTCATGTGCTTCTCCCAGCTACAGTAACACAGGGGATGGTGCAGAAACTGAGCTATGGAGAGGAAAAGCCTCTCCCCAGTCTCCGCCTCTGCTGCCTTTGACCCTTCTCTCTCAAATGCAACCCTTTATATTCCTGTTTTACGCCTGTTCCCCCAGCACCACCCTCTGAGCAAGTGGCCCTCCAACAAGAGGGTCTCTCGGAGCAGCTACTTAATGAAAAGATTTAGTGGCCGCAGCTCCGTGGAGCTGAGTTCCCCAGCTTGCCGCCGTGCTGCATTTTGTCAGCCCCGTGTACAGTTCCCTCGGCTTGTCTGGCAATCATGTTAGTGATTATATGGGTAATGAAACACGTGCTCTTTTTGTCTGTGGCTCTGATTAATCTGCTTTCTATTTAGCCGTGATTTATGGTGCTCAACTGTTGAGGTGAGCGCTGGCCCATCAGTTCCATAGCCTATTACGGGCGCCGCGACAGCGAAATGCCTGCGAGGCTTGAACTGTTTCTTGACAGCCAGGCTTCCCGCTACATTCCCTCCAATCTGTTTTGCTTCCTGGTGTGACCTTTCATACAGTAAAATACATTAGTTGAATAGCACAGTCTCATTAAAAGAGTGAATTAACCGAAGAGTCTTTTTAACTAAATGACAGCCAAAGGACTGAGTGCTAATAGCCACGGGCAGTTAGAAACTTAACTCATGAATCAGGCTGTTAATACTGCTCGGTGCCTGAAGCGCTAAGGGCACCACACTCTCTGCTTGCTCTCATAAGAAGAAAAGCTCATTACTTTCCTCCTGATGGGAGAGAAAGAGTGAGCGAGCAATAATAAAGCTTGAATTTTTCAATACTGTTAAAAATGGGGCTGACAGATTGCCGACAATAGGAGCAACGGGCTAGACACTGCAAAGAGAGCCACTGAATTAGCAATACCATATATCATACAATCTAATTAAATCAACCCGAAGAATGAAATTAGTTTTCTGTGAGTGAAATGGCCTTTGAAAGAGCACTATTAAATGAACTGTAGAGCATTAATTAAATAATTCACAGTGAGGGATTTTGCATTTATACAAAAATTGTGCACTTAATTGTCCATGCTGTATTACAGATTTGGCCTTATGTTAACAATGTGTCTAAAGCACACTTATTGGAGCATATCAGGAACAGCTTAACATAAATGCAGCTTATAAAGTTTTAAGGATTGCCAAAGAAACTGAAGAAAAGAAGGACACAATGGTAAAAAATACACACAGAGTTAACAACTTTTCCACATTAATCCTGTGCACGTGTGACAACTTGTTACATTTTTTTTTTCCCCCAGTGGAATGACATTAGGGCTGCTGATTTTTAATTAAGCGAAACCTGCATCTTCTCATGTTTTAGCACAAAGAAGTATCTTTAAATTGCCTAAAAATAACATATACGTGAAAACAGCTGTGGTAAACAGCGTATTTTGCTTTGGAAGAAGAAAAGGCAAGTTCTTTGGTCTCCAAGGTTTCAGTAGGACAAACAATAACAAAATAAATAAGGAGCAGGGAATCAATTTAATTTCTGATTTGAAATCTTTATCATGCAAGAGCTTCAATTAAGTGAGACACCATTTTGAAATGGAAACCTTTAATTTGGAAACCATAAGAATGAAACATTTCTAACAAATCTGTAATTTGAGGACAGAGGTCGAAACTCATAATAAAACTTGATGCTGCTTTTTGTCCCTCCAAATCTTGATATTTTGATAAATATATTATGGTTTGACACTAACAATATACTCAATGTTATGCAACTCCCTACCAAAACAAGCTTTGGCTGCCAAATACACTTGACAATATGTATCTGAATTAAATACAATATCATGAACATCAGTAGCTTATCTATCACTTTCTCTGCCCCCTTTTATTTCCATGCAAATTTGTGATATTACTTTAAAATGTGAATAAATGTACCCTTCCATTTTGATTCTTGCTTAAGAATATAAGAATGTGTGGACCACTGTGATTTTGAGATGTTGGTGCTAATTTTTCTTCTTATTCATCCTTGCAAACATCAGAAATATGTAAATATGGAAAACAATCAGTGCTATATAATGAAATTTTGTGAAGCCTCAGATAACTATTGTATAATTCTTCCCAGTGCTTGTAAAAGCAGGCTCGCATTTGGATATTTATTTAAGTTTATTTAAGTATAATATTTATTTAAGTTCATTTCTGTATTATTGTATTTGCTTTTTTAATTTTTAATTTTGATTTCTGAAAAGAGCAAGTGAAATCCAGCGCTCAAATGCTCCCAGTGGTGGTCACTTCAAAGTGTATGGGTAAACGAAAATATGCTTCAGTGGACAGAAATGGTGATTAGCATCTGGAGGCTGTATGATGTAACGTACAGGAAGAGTTGTTTTAACTTCTGTTATTGTCAACAACAGGGGAGAAACTGGATGACTACACAGCAATTACAACTAATACAGCAGCCATGAAATGCCAGGTCAGATTTACTGTCCTGATTTACAGCTTGCAAGCCTTCATTATTGTATATTTTTATGCAAGACAGTGCCCTATGCTGATGGAGGTGGCTTTGAGAATCTGTGAATGCAGATGTCCTGGGTGGATATAGATGTTCTGGTCCCAGTGTCTCTGTAAGGTGAAAGGGAGAATCACATCTATGGCAAAATCCAAGGGATCTTTATCATGTAGCAAGAGAACTTTATCACCCTTGCGACTATGCATAAACCACTTGTTGAGATGCTGACACAGGCCCTGCATCTCTGCTCTTTGAAAGATTTTGAGGTGTACTATTTTGCTCTTGCATCCACACTGCAAATAAACAGGGAGCTTGGCACCATCATATGCTTGGAAGACAACATCAACGCAGGCACCTCTTCCTGGAGTTATGCTGAGAACTCACATCCTGAGAACCGGAAGCAGTAATCACTACAGGTATGACCTGGTGATACCTAATAAAGTCAAAGACACCCAAGTTGTTATGCACATATTTGTCCTCTCACGGGTATGGATGTATTGCAGCTGTCCTAAATTGTTTAATTGGTTTTCTTTTCAAACATACACAAGGCTGTAAATTCTGCTACACCAGCTCATGCTGACTAGTCTGACATTGAAAATGTTTTCTTAAATGACACTGGAAGGCTCCAGTGACAGATTGCTATAGTTCCATATTTCCATTTATTTTATTCTGAGGTTTGGTATTGATATGAAACCATCGTGAACCCGTTAATGATATTTCATGTGCAGTAATGTCAAACTATTCAATCAGTCACATCATTACCTTTCATATTTAGCATATTTAGTTTATTCAGTCGTAACAAAGCATTTCTAGCACTCAAGGCTTCTTTTCTCCCAAGTACTCACTCATTCCAATTTCATTTCATATCATCTCTAAAAACGTATCTTTTGTCTTGATTTTAGATGAAAGCCAAAGGAACAAAATGCTTTACTACGCAGCTGAGAAAAACTGAAGATTTTTTCCACAAAATAGCAACTGGAAATATTTGGGTTAATTCATTGCGAAGCTCATAGACGCTGAGCATTTAAAGTATTTCCTTTACAAATTTAATAAAGGCTTTTAGGGGCTTTTGGGTGGAAATGTCATTTTAGATCTCTGGGTCACCCTATTGGCAAGGCAAGGTATAGTTTCCAGTTTGAAAATAACACTGCACTTGATTATAGCAAATAATAGAAATAACTTTATACACACGTAAGTACATAACAAGCTACTGTATGGGTATTGTTTTAGCACAAAAAGGAAACAAAACCAATTCTGCTGTACAGAACCGACTGTACAGGTTTGTGTATACAACAAGGAAATAACCCTTGGATTTTTAAACTTTAGTTATGAGGCCTTATAAGAATCCATAAATGCAAAACACACTAATGCACCCATTACATACTAGAAATATAAACAAAAGTAAGGCACACCAAACAGTAAGAAAGTTCTGAACAAAGAAGTTTGAGTAATCCTCAGACAAGTGTCTGACTTTCTGTGGTTCATCTAAATTTAAGTCTATTGGGCAGTGGCTCTTGCCTCAGGGAAGCAGGAACAGGACTGGCGTTGCACACATTTATTGCTGCTTCTGCTTAATATCAACATCTAAGACAGTCATCATTCAAACCAAAATGAAGTTCCAAAAGATTTTGGTACAACTGAAAAGCCAGAGTTTTATGGCTCTGTCCCTTGCCTGCTGCATTATCTATAAACTATTCCTTGTTGGAAATGAACTACTAGTCAGCATGGCATAGGACCAGTGTGTTATATATCAATATATAATGTAAGAATGTGTCATTCAATATGCTGCAAAACTTGTTATTAAGAATTAATCATTCCCCTTCTTGAGCAGTCTCTTCAATGCACTCCAAAAAGTTGCCATTTCTGAAAATATTCTGAGTCAGGAAAATCATCTGCTCTGGTAGGTGTGGGTTAGATGAAAATTAATTACAGAATCCTGTTACAGAGTTCAGCATGTCTTACAAACAACTTTTGCCCTTTAGCAACCTAGAAGACTTCTTGCTCTGTGGGACCAGTGGTCCACTTTGCTCAGTAATCAGATGACAGCAATAAGAGATGCTTCTCAGGAGGGAGTATGGAGGCTGGGCCTGTAGTCCACTGCCTCCCTATTTACCCAGCTTTCATACTCATTGGCTAAGAGCTGTCATGAGGTACTCCGCTACCAACTTCCATTAGCATCTATGTATGAGTTTATTGTCAGTTAGTTAGACTTATGTCTTCCTGATCCTGATGGTGCTCTTTCTCCACAGTCTTTTAGAGGCAGCAATGCCAGGACATGACTATGCACCATAGGCTATCCTGTATTTCATTTAAATAGATCATTTAAGTAGATCTTTTAGCTTCAGTCTCCCTTTCTTCTGCTGCTGAACAATTTGGTAGCAATCAGTTGTGCAATTACCTTATCCATTGCAAACTTCAGTCATACTGCCACCATCAACCTCCCCTTTCCCCCTCCTACATAGCCCTCTCTTTCCATGTGTCCTATATTTGATCCATTAGGCCTAAACGGATGTTTTAAAAAGGTAAGCAGACAGGTATAGTGTAGAAGCTCTGGGAATGCCCTGGTATGGACATCTCTTGTCATGTGAGTCCAAGGACAGGGCAGAACCAGGCAACACTGCAAATGAGGACAGTCTGGTAATGTAGTGACTTTGTCACGATAGCAAGTCTACTTCGTCCTTTCTCCTGAAGGGGTGGGAGTGGGTGCGGAGATGTTCAACACTAGTCTTCAGGAGCTTCTGTGTCCTGCTTAAGTGATTTAGTAACATTACTCTGTGAAAAACCAGGAAAATAGTGTCCTGCATGTTCTCAGAAAGATTTGAAGCTGAAAGATGGGAACAGACAACCACCATTCCCAGAAAACAGGAAGCTACAGGCACAGCTCATTTAGAGAGGATCTGAACCACGGGGAAGAGATAATGTCATGTGGCAGTTGCTAAGTAGCCAAATGTCTGCTTAGGTTCCCTGGGAGGAATGAAAATAAAAATCAACACATGTATGATGAGACCATTAAGAAAATTCGACGTAGAGGTACTTGCGCTCATTCATTGTGTTCATGTAACTGAACACTAATCTTAGGAAAACATCTCTTCATGAGGTGTCCTGGCTGATTCCATCTCAGACAATAACCTCATATGAATAAATGACTTGAGGAAGGTCCCCTCTGTGCATCTGGTTTTATCAACCGATAATTTTTATCACTTTCCATCAGTGTTTTGATTCTTAGAGGAATTCAGCCAATAATAAATGTGTTGTAGATGTTCTAACAAGAAAAGAACAGACGCAAGTTTAGTGAATATTGAGTTTTAAACTTGTCTTGTAGTGATTTGTGGCTGTGTCACTGCAAATATTTTTCAATGTCATTGCCTAAGCCCTGGCTGTCACTAACATGGTCAGCTGGGGAATATAAGGCCTAACACTATGATCTTGGTATTAATGGGAGCTGTTGAGAGTGGCAAAGGTGATAAAGCATTGTTTAGTTATTGGTGCCATACTTTTGCTGCGGGACATTATTATAAAACGTTGTGTTTTTTGTCAGATTTCAATCACTTCTCCAATAACATATTTAGAAACAAACTGCAAAGAGTCTTAAAAAAATAGTTTTTGAGGGTTTTTGTTTGTTTTTTATTGTATTACTTTGATTTTAAACTGTGACTAGAACTATGCAAACCTAACACCTTAAACAAAAAAGGAGTTAAGATTCTCTGATGTACGGTTTATTCCCTTGCAGTTTACCTGTAGTTATTTTATGCAAATGTTTTAGGTTCAAAGTTGAGCTCAAACTGAAAAGAAAAATATATCCTTGTGGTCCGGGATGGACTGGCAGCTACTAAAGGGAATATAGTTTGCTCATATTCTAGACCTCTGGATATCTGGGAGGCTATCCCTCCTCCTGGTGTGCATGTATATTTTATACTAATGTTAATGGAAGTTACGTTGGGTATTCAAGAGAGAGAGCATACCCCATTTGATAGGTAAATTTATGTGTCACTCTTTTTCATTATTCCCTAGACCAGTACAAGAAGAAATAGAGATATAAGATTTATAAAGCTTCTACAATATCCTGTTTTGCCAAATTGTATTCTAGCAAGGGCATGACAGGACTACTTACCTCACCCTTGACACCAGAAGAACACAAATTAATGACTTGCTGTCAGTGTCATTAAGAGTAGCTGTGCATGTTTTTAAGTTAGAATTTAAATTACCTGAAATTCATTTATTGATGACCAAGATTGCTTGATTTTAAGCCTTTTGATGAACACATTCACTGCTACCTTAAATGAGGTACAGTACCTCCTTATAAAAAAAGAATATAAAATTAGATTAGGAGAGTTTATATAGCTTTTAAATATCAAGCTGTTCAGGGTTTGTGAACGTAGAAATATTAGAATTGAAGAATAGTGAAGAAAGAGTTTATATTTGAGAGGATTTTTGAGTAAATTCATACCAAGTAGAATATAATGGAGACAGGCTTTTTGCCAGTGCTTTGGCTTTGCTGACCTCCATTTGCAGCAGAGATTAGCTTGATAAAGCTGACACAACCTCAATAAAACACTAACAATGGAAAGAAGTAAATAGAAATCATATTAAGCAGCAGCAATATTGCATGAATTGAAACAAAAATTTAGGTATAATAGCCTTGGTGGGTTTTAATATTGTTCCCAATCGCATCACAATATGAATCATATCATAGTGACTCTAAATAACATTTATCATCTTTAAATCTTCTCTCCTAGTAGACGACTCACATTATTTGAGAGGGTTTTCTTTCTTTTTTTTTGGAGAGTTCATACATAATTAAATGTGCTGGAAGCAAAGGGTACAAAATACCTAGAGAAACAGCAACTTTGCCTTATATGTTCAATTAAATGCAGCAATTCCTTAGTTATTGTTATTTTGCTACCTTCTAGAAGTTAAATGAATAGAATAATAAAATGTCATTGCAGAACAAAATGCAAATAAATCGAGATGGGAAATTTTATTCAGTTTTCAATTACTGTGGCATTGCTGAATTGTAGGTACCATCTGTAGAGCATGACAAACAAAAGGAAGATTGGTCAAAAATGCATTTCTGGGGGATTAGAGGCTAAATATAACAGAAAGATGGTTCAATTCATTTTGTCAGAAAATTATCTGTCCAAAGGACTATATCTTCATTTACAAGGAAAAAGTTTAATCCATCATGTGGATGGACTTCTCTCTTCACCATGGGACTGTGGGGTTCGAGTTGTAGGGTCCCACTTTTGAGTGCATCATGACAATTTTAAATGGCCCTGGAATACTCCAGACTCAAAGAGAATAAGCATGTGATAATGTCAATCCCAAAATTTTCACAATCCCAGAGCCAAAAATACAGATCATCAAACTGATTCTCAGTACTTGTCTCACCCTGAAAACTCATGCTTTTTCCAGGTACCCAGCTGCCCAGCATCACTAAAGCCTGAGGAGGATCGATAAACCAAGTAGTATTCCAATAAATTGATATGGGTGTCTTCTGGTATGATCTTGGTGTGCCTTACACAAGAATTTTTGCGCAAACATTGGAAACAACGGATTATTTTAATGGTGATGATAATGACATATTCTATTTGTATGAAAAGCCATTTCATTGCTGAGAAGACATCAATCTGCATGTTCCTGGGCGATAGGAAGAGTGCCTTTATCCACTGACAGAACTACTTAGAAGGATTTATACGCAGGTGTTGACACTGAGAGCGATATCTTGGAAGTGGAGCAGAAGTTCAAGTTTTAGCAAGAGGACATGTCTGAATCAGGGCCTTGCAGACAGGATGACCAATAACTATCGATTTCTTTCATTCCTTATGGAAGCAACTTACTCAGGTGACTAACTTTAGGGCAGAGCTCATGGATGTGGACCTTGAATAAGGAAAGGAAGCTTATAGGATGGATAGGAATGAATCTTTGCGTGCCTTGCTTGCTGGCTAATTTACCTTCCTGTTCTGAAGGTTTTTTTGTAGATCCTGGTCAGATAAATGCTTTCATATTGCACAGAAAGCTTGTCTAGATGCCTCGTGCGCAGCTTTAGGTTCTTTTTGATGGCAGGGTATCAGAAGGTTTTTGCAGATGGGGTCCTTAACAGTTCTGTTTGAATACTTTGGACATCAATAATGACGACCTGGTGATAGTTGACATTTTGAATCGAAAAATGAGAAATGTAGGATATTTATCCATTTAATATCATGAAGTCTGATACTGACTCTATGTAACCTAGATCAAATAGTGCAGTCTGTCATCTGTAATCGATTTATCATCTTTCACAGCCTAGGTCTAGTTGGTTAAATATCCAAGTTAACTAAACAAAAGGTTGTATCAGAGGTCTTAAAGAGGGGCTTATCCTTAGACATACATTTTTAATAAGTGAGCTCCATTGTCTTTTTTTTCAGAATGTGGCAAAAATACAGGTTATATAGAATTATACAAGTAACACATAGGAAAAATGCAGCATCACTTCTGTATTGCATGATAGTGATTTTACAGTTATATTGTAGAGATATATGACAAGTCAGGAGTGGTCAGTTGGCATTCAGTAAGAAAAAATATATTGGCGGACCACAGCACATATTTTATGGTAAGGCATAATAATCACGATTTTATACTCTAAGAAGATTAAAGATAGATTGATCTATTTAGAACAGAAGTTAATAAAGATAAATGCAACAAGTCAATGAAGTGAACAATTACATGAAATGAATATAGCTAATTAAGATTTAGTAATTAGCTAATTAAGATTTAGTAATTAACAATGAGAATAGGCTAAATTTCACTCAGATGGCTAATTATCAAAAAGTGAATTTATTTTAAATATATAACATAAGTCTATATAAAATGTATTTTATATTGTATACATAAAAAGGAGAATCATATGTTTTATTCATGACTGTTTTCTCACTGTTATTTAAGTTGGTTCTCTCTGGCATTGCAGCAAAAATGAAATGTGAATACAGAAAAGCATGGGCAGATGAAAATGGATATAAGGAAGTTCTTTACTGTGAGGGTGGTGAGGCAGTGGAATGGGTTGCCCAAGGAAGCTGTGAATGCTCCATCCCTGGCAGTGTTCAAGGCCAGGTTGGATGGAGTCTTGAGTGGTATGGTTTAGTGTGAGGTGCCTCTGCCTATGGCAGGGGGGTTGGAAATGGGTGATCTTAAGATCCTTTCCAACCCTAACTATTCTATGATTCTATGATTCTAATAGTATGGCAAGATGAGATGAAGCAGTCAACTGAGAAGATGCAGAAGTAAGAACAAATGAAAGCGGATAATGATCAGTGACCAAGACTGTGACTGCAAAAACCAGTAATGGACAAGATCCAGAAGTCTTTCAGAAGATCAAAGAGGAGTATGTTGGTGAGAAAATGAAGTCTTTGTTGTCAGTCTTCAGAGAAAAGGGAAGGATATTTCTATGCGCGATATTATGACTGAGTTTTCCTTTAGCACACACAACACATAAAGGAGTAGCTGTTGCTTGTGGAAGAACACAAAACATTTTTCTGGGACTATGAGAGGTTCGGCATCCAGAAGGAATCTGCTCTTTGAAAAGTTGTCACCTGTCAACAGGTTTCTGTCTAGAAAACAGATGCAACTGCTCATTCATAATCTTGTACAGTCTAAACAGCCTTCAATGATAACTGGTCAAAAAAGAAAATCCTACTGGTTCAAGGGCAAAAAAGGACTACTGGGATGATTAAAGCAGTAGCTTTTTCTTGAGGGTGGGCTAGTTAATCAGCTCAGCAGCTAATATTATCTGTAACTAAGGTGAGATCTTTTCCATGATAAGCCCCATGGAAGCCTGTTGGCCTCATGAATGATGACAAAGCACTGATGACACAGGTCCTCCTGGAGTTGTGTTTGCATGGGGAAGATAGGCCAGGATTCAAAGAACTGCAGTGGGAAGGTATCACAACCCCATCAGGAAGATTTCTGAATGTCTCAAGGACAAGAAACCAAGACCTTTACATTTTGAAAACAGATTTGTTGGATTTGTCAGAGCCAACTACAAGGAAAAGGAGCTCACAGCATGTGTGGCCTCAGCAAACACACACATGCACATTTACATCCATAAGCACTCGGATTTAATGCTGCATCCTTTTTATGGAAAACATGTACTACCAGGTCAGCAAGAGCAGCAGGCTGGTGTCCTGCTTCTGCCTTTACCAAGAGAAAAAGCCTAGAGAAAAATAGCTGCACACAGTAACAATTTATTTCTCTTATAAAAACAATTAACAAGCTGCTTATTCTTTGCCAGAATGAAATAGTTCTTATTTCCATCAAGTTCTTGTGGTATCTGTATCTTTGGGCTCTTAGGAAAAATTAAACGGCTTTTTTGACCCTGTGACTTAAAATCTTTATTTCACTTGTACCCAAAGGAGCATGATATGCTCTTTTGGAGGTTTGTGACAAAGCAGGGGCAAAATTTATATAAAATATCAACTTTTTAAATTTTGTATTGCATTTGGACACCCAAGTTGATCATTTCTGGTATGTGCATCAGTTCATTAATACATGAAAATATTCTATCAAACAGACAATCAAATTTCATGTAAAATAAGCTCCAGCATTAAAACTGTTCCTAGTATTTTATGTGTAACTCTATGGGTAGATATATTTCTTGCTACTAGAGCAAAACTGATTTGTGTGATGGTTCCCCATCATGAAATCACTTGGAAGGTTGTGAGATAAAATGTCGCTTAGGATAATGTAATTGGCCTTAAGGTACAGGAGTTGAATTATTTTCAGTGATTTATAATCTGGAAATTAAAGACTCACTCATTTTCTAATTTAATTCCATCTTCAATGGAAAAATGTTCACTCTGAACTAAATTGGCGAGTAATGTTGCTAATTCAAATGCAGATGCAATTTCGATTCTGGTAGCAGTTTGCTGTGATTGACGAGTCCCCAATGGATCATAATGATTCTTATCTCCCAATCTCACAAATTCTCTAGCAGTTGTGATAATAACTTCAGCTAAGGAGAAAAGGCAAAAAATAAATTCTCTGCTGCACTGTCAATTCAGGCTTTGCTTTTTTCTGACATGGAATGGGGTTTATTTCAAATCTATTGCGTGTTGGAGACAAATATGAAGCCTCATTACTAAAGTCCGTGTCATCATAAAACTGCAGTTTAATTGTTTACTGATACTCTTCTAACTTGCTTTTAAATCTTCCTAAAAGATATTTCAAATTCCTTGTTTTTAATTAGCTTCAGTTGAATTTAAGGCAACTCAGAGGTAGGTGTAAAATACTGGGAGCATGGCCAGCACTTAGCTACCATGAGTAATATTTTGCATTTTTTACTTGCTGTCCCATTTAAACAATATATTAATATAGCTGTTATTTTCTCAATTATTACATTAAATCTGGGTAAAAATGATGGTGTTCACTCAGATGAAGATGCACATATTCTCATTTTGTTAGACCAGCAGCCATAGTTATAAACGTGGAATTTCCTCTTTCAGGGGCAAGCTAGCATTGGACTGGTCGCAGATTGCTTTATATATCCACAATAAACTTACATTGATGGGATGGTGAGTCAAATGAAGCAGTTGTGCTCCCCAAAACTGATGTCTTGAAAAGTGAATGATGGAAAGACTATGGAAGAAGTAAATTTTAAGAGAATAATATAGTGAATTTCAGGGCATGATAGGGAATATGAGGAGGGAAGATTATTTCTCATGCATATCTTAGCATTTCTGGGGGTGTATTACGTCAAAGTCTTAATGATTTAATTATCTTAATATCTAACTCCTATAAAAGTGTGCTCTTGAATCTCTCTATCTCAGAAGAGAAACTAATGTTATGGGGAAAATCCTGCTCTCCTCTGTCACGCACTTCAGATGGGTTTGCATTTCTAACAGAAGCCAGCAGAGGGGCAGGGTGAAGGCAGCCTAATTATGAATGAGGCAATTAAACTCTTACCAGACCTGACTCTTTCTCACAATGGAAAATGTGCAGTTACAAGAAAATTTCTCCCTGGAAAAGTGCCTGAAACCCAAAGACTTACCTAGTACACACTTTGCTCCTTCATCCTCAAAGCCACATTATCCTGAAACCTCCTGATATGGGAAAGTAGAGGAAAGGATAGTGGAAACTTTTGTGGGAAGTTCCCAGCAGTGATTCATGCACATGTGTGGGTGAGGACAGACGTGCAGGTGAGAAGACCCCCACCAGGAACCAAAATAATTCATTTTACTGAAAAGGACCATGAATCTTGATCTGTTGGTCTTGAAAGTTGGTATAGGGAAAACTGCCATGTTTCTTTGGGTTTTGTTTGTAATAGGCTGAGAGCTGATGCAAAGTGATGGATCTCTACAAACTTTGCACTCTCTGGGTCAGGTTGCTTGTGTCATTACTGTATTGACAGTGCTCAAGACCAGTGGAAGTAGAATATTGCTGAAAGATCAAAGAACGCCCCTTTGAACACAGGTTATTGCCTTTTTCATCTTATCAGTACTTACCATTATTAACCTGAGGATTTGTCTGAGTGGGCTATATCAGGAGGGAGCAGTGGCAGTAGGAGAACAGGTAAGGTGCGGAAGAGATAAGATGATACACTCTTCCCTTTCACCCATGCAAGTTATAGGTGCTCATATCAATATCTTGATAAAAGTCATGTAGCAGAAAGTCTCCTCTTTGTGTCTACTGAAGAAAACCAGCTAATGGTGCTGAGCCACGGATCTGCACAGCGAAGGGTGTTGACTGCAACCTCAGAGTGTATGAAAGAAACAGCACAGCCTGATGTTATCTGTCTACTTGCCTTTGCCTTGCACTACAAGGAGGGACTACACAATTGAAAATAGGTCTGGAACACTGCAGGGTGTAATGGAAAAATATTGCCTCCTTAGTTTAAGGGGGAGAAAAAAGTAGCCATCAGTGGATTTAAATACCCAGTGCAGCTGGTTTGGGTGTAATTGTATGCCAGATGTCTTTTTTTTTCATTCAATGTTTGTAAGTTTTCTAGAATAAGATAGATGTGTATGTTCTCTCTGTGTTTTATGGGAATCTTTCTGCTTAAAAAGGGTGGAACTTGGAATTATTCCCCTTGGTGTTGGCAGTACAGATAAAGCTGTTGCTCTTGTCAACTATAAGGATTTTCTTCACTGTATTCTCTAATTCTGAAACTTTTGATATCTTTTTTTCAATCAGTTGCTTAATAAATTTAAACCTCCAGAAAAGACAATTGTGATTCTTGTTGTATTCAGAATGCTGCAAAAATAGGACTACCTTTGAAAGCAAGCATAGATAAAACAGCATAAACCACACAGGAGCTCAGTCTCAGTCTCTTCTCTGGCCACTGATGCTGTGTGGTTATCTCTAATGGCAGGAAGTTGCTTCATATAATTTAATGTTTCATTAGTGTCTAGTGCCTGAAATATTTTGTCCACAGCTTCTGCCAAGATTGCCTCATGGTCTTTCACCAGAGTAGACAAAATACAGGGCTGTGGTGGCCTACAAGCAGCTCACCAGACACCACCATCCCCAGCAGCTTGAAGGGTAAAGACTGGATGATCTTTAAAACACTAGAAACACATGGCCATTCATGCCAGGGCTGGCTCTGATGCTCTCTCCCAGTTCATGATATGTGTCTGCCTTATTGATTGTGCAGACTTACATAGAGAGGACTTGGTGGATGGCATCAAGATGAATCCATGCCCTATTACAGGAGACCACCAGGACTTAGATGTATCTATTACAGATTTGGGCTAACTTTTCCTTCTCTACCTCCTTTATTGCCACTTCACCTACACAGGAGCAAGCTACGTTTGCTCCCGAGTATCTCCTTCCAAGACTGCCCTCTAGGCTCCATGTCAGAGTAATACAGGATCCAGTGGTGTCAAGTCAAAGCCACCTGGCTGTCCCTGAACTCGTGACTCTAGGATCTGGGTATAAATAAAAGCTATAGGATACCCACAGTAGCATTCTTTCTGTGGTGAATCTGATTTAAATTGGGTTCATATGAAACAAAGAATCCAAGAGGTTTACTTTTGAGACCAATCACCATTGCATCTCACAGCCCTGGTACCAGTGAGATAGGGAGCGCAGAACCTCCTTGGTGCGCAGGAGAGGGGATATTTTGGTAAGCCTCCTGGGTGCAGAAGTGAGGAATTACACTGAGCATTCATTCCCAGTAATTCCAACAGCTGAGTACCTTTAAGATATACTGCCGTGCTCATAATGTCTTGCCAGTGTTTCACATTAACCTTTAGACTATTTGAATTTAACTCTGTAAGTAAGCTAGATAGCTTTCTAAAATGGTAGATAATATAACAAAAAAGGTACAGACATGAATGAAGATATGTGAGCAAAGCAGTTATTAAAATTAGAATGATCTATGCTGTAATATTCTGAGGTATCCTACATGTGGAAATCTAAGGAGCTGTTCTCTTCAATGTGCACATGTAGCTGCTAATTGTGAGGTGCTCAATAGGTAAACTAACCAAAGCTACAAAAATAAACCCAGGGCACCAGGAAAGAAAAGACTGCTTCTTTGATATTATTCAATGTCTTGAAAAATGCCATTGGCTCAAAGGCCCAAATTTGTTAATAAAATCAGAGTTAATCTTCTTTGTTCTAAACTCACATGCAAAACAAGCATGTAAAAATGTTTAGCCATGAACTCGTTTGTGGCAGCATGTCAGAGACCACAAACCTGCTGAAGGGATCAAAAAGCTACACTAAAAATAGCTGTCTAGAAATTTATTTGTTTTTCACTCTTCTGAGTTAATTGTACCCTATACATTTGTTCATGGTTCTCTATGTGTGAAAAGTTAATTACTGCCTAGTAAGTAGTTAGCCGGGAATATCATTACATCACAGCGCATTTCACTTCACCAGCGCATCTTTAAACCAATTTGGTGACTGCAGTAGAGGCAGAACTTAAACTTATGGGGGCATATCCTCTTGATTCATGAACATAACTCCCATTAACGCTAATAGAAGTTATGCACTTGTATTGAGAGGAGAATATATCACAAAGAGCTGATGATCATCTTAGACTAACACTGTAGCATACTGAGATTTCTCTCATACAAAATATGTACTCATTTTCCTCTTAATTCCCTGATGCATATCACTGCCAGCCTAGAAACATATGCACAAGTACCAGAAATGATGTGTGGAAACAGCAACTGGCAGAAGTTATACTGATGAGAAGCAGAAATCGCAGAGACTTTCTGAGATGGACCTTATCAGTGAGGAGCTTGGAGGTCAGCTTCTTATTTACTCAAGAGAAAGTGAAGAGACAGATTGTCAGCTTGTGGAAGAGACAAAATAGAAATGAAACATCAAAGTTTCCTAGTTTACTTATTAACACAATATGTAATTGGATGGAAGAAGCAGGTTCCAAAAATTTGTCTTACTATAATGACTATAATTTTTTAGAGATTGAAAATGAATCTGACTGGAAAATGCCATTAAACTACCAACTTGCTTAAAATTTAAAGGGTAATTCACATATAATGTTTTTATTTAATAGCCCAATTTACAAAACGTCTAAAATTAATGCAGATCTTTTCAGGACAAAATCAGCTGTAACTGCACCAACTAATTTTTGCTCATTTGAACTGAATTATTAATAAGAGAGAAATATACCATATGTTCCCAAAAGAGCTGGATACATTTATTTCAAATAAAATTGCTGTGTTTGGTGGAATAGAAGAGGTTTAAATGCTTTCAGAGAAATGAGTTACTTATATACTGATTTAATAGAGTATAAATCAGACTGCATAATTAGGGACACAGCTGTTTCCTAACCTAAAGCTGCCAGCTTTTGTTGGTTAAGTTCCTTTATCACCTGCATGGCTTTAATCAGCAATAATTTGTTCTTCTTGTGGAGTAATACAAGTTAATCAATAATTTTGCTGTTTGTACTGTGGTGGAAAAGGGATTTTATGGCAGGTTTAGCTTAAACTGGGCATACGTTCTCCTGACTTGTTAACTTGATTTATTTAATTTTATTGTGTTTCTGATACTAATTAAAAATGAAAGTGAAAGGTATTTCGGCAACACAGCCTCTACCTACGCCTGGTACAGAGATGTGTTGTTTTAACTTTTAATACCCCTTAAGTTCTCACTATACGCACATTTGGGCATTAAAACCAAATCTTGACTCTATAAGATAAAAGTCCATGAAAAAATTTCCTCTTAGAGCACACTTGGAGATTTCCCTTCTATCTGCACAATAAAAAAGGAGTGAGCATTCCTCTTTTATTTAGTTTAGATTCTTAAAAGTTTCTTGACAAGATATCAGAACAGGAAGAATCGTGCACATCTAATCTACAATTGGAATTTACTTTTAACCAGCATATCTAATGGCAAAACCTTGTTGTACAACCCCAGCTTTAGTCTTAGTAATCATTTTGGGCAATGTAAAATTTTATCTTAGGTCAATGTGACTTCATGCTATCCCTAAAGGGACAGTCCTGCTCCCTCCCAGTCCTCAGTCACTTTCAGCACATCAGGTCTAAAACCATGGGATAGATTGCTTGGTCAGATCCAGTAGAAAATGGTGATTGACTGATAACTGTAGATATCCCAATGAGGCATCCCAGATCTTTGGAAAGAAGAGTCCCCTGGTGTAGTAGCAAATTTTTGTGAGTATTTTCTTGCATCTGGTTTTCACTCAGTTTCTCCTCTAATACAAATCTAAGTGATCAAAACAGTTCAATCTGATCAATACATTATTTCCAAATGAGTTGTCTGGTGGTGTGTACTTTTTAAAAGCCACATCGTTGATGTAAAAACAGTGGAGACTTGCAACAGTCCTTTGGCATCTAGATGTGCACTAAAGAAGTAAAGTCTCATTTGTAAAAGTTTTAATAGTCATACAGAGGCATGACTCTAGGACTATGAGGTATGTTCACACTGCAGATTCTTCCTCCACTTAAGAATGTAATAAAACCTAACTCAAACCCCAGCAAAGTTCATTCAGAAGTTCCTCTTAGCATTAGTATCTTGGGATCAGGGTGGAGATGTCTGAAGGTTTACCTTAAGATTTATGTAATAGGTAAGATATGTTATAATATATTCATATAAATACGAATCTCTAAAAATATGTAGACACATATACATACATAATTAGGTTGTTAAACATTAGAATGTGTTTATTTTATAAGTCCTGATGGACAAGCTGAGAAAGCGACATTTTGAAGTGACATAATTAAGTTGCATTTGGCCACATGAAAGCTATTGGCTCTTTTCAGCTACTTGTTGAATATTAGAAAAACAGGAGTATACAATGCAAATTCAAACAAATTATGCCCGAGTACTTTTATTTACATCCAAGATAACCTCTAAGTAATGTAAACCTATGAAAATTCAACTCTGAATCAGGGGTTTAATTTTCCAAGGTCTGCAGTACCACAGTGGAAACTTCGCTAGCTTCAACTAAGAGGATATTGTCTAATTGCAAACATAACTGTATTTGTATTTGGGGGTGGCAAAGGAGATGAAATGGGCTGTGAGTAACTTCTGACACCAGGCTTTTATTTTAAATAGGCTTTTGTTTTAAATAGTTATATTTTAAGTGCATCTGCTACTTCCAGTCTTATTCTTCAGCTTCCGCAGGCTTCCACACAAGTAATCACATTTCTTGTTTTCAGAGCTAGAACATTCTTTTAAAACCCCAAAGCAGCAATATGCATCTTAAAGTAGAAAATTAGCTTTACTCACAAATTATGCATTAAAGAGGCTCTGTATCTCACTCTAAGTCTTGCTCAGAAGGAACTTCCACATTCACAGATTCCAGCTGTGCAAGCTATAAAACTTTTATGCTGTAACTTTTACAGACTAAGAAGGAGTTTCTCCATAGTTAGACTGGTCCAAAGAAGCTGTCACTAAAGGGCAAGTTCTAGCACCTTCTAACAGCTCTAACTGTCCCTGATGACAAGCATAGTAACACCAAGGGGGAAAATCTGAAACTTCTGATCAGCTAATTGAAAAAGATTCACAAATTCTTCTTCTTCCAGTCAGGATAAAAGTTAAAGACATGAATTCCAACAGCCACAGAAGTGAAGAAAACAAGTTTTGCAGGGCTTTTCTTTCCTGTGAAAGCTCACATCTCAACTATCTGATTTCCCTAGCTTGTTTGAATCCGGTACCTATGGTTTACTACAAATAACTGCCTCTCCTGGTTTGACGCCAATATGGAAAACAGAGACCATTGAGTCCAGACTCATTTTCCACATCTGTGTACCCAAAACAGGTATGCCCATGCAAATATGAGCCATCCATTGTACAGTCCATGTACATCAGCAGATGCTCCAGAAGCATCACTCTGCAATCAAACACGTACCTGGATTCCTCTAAAAATCCCCTACCCTGGCATAGGGTTGAGGTTTTGGTCAACAGACCTAGTCCTTGGCTCTCCCCATGGCTGAACTACATGGATTTCAGATAATTTACATGTTAAATTGTATTTCCTTCTTCCGGAATGCTGCCTTGCTCCCACAGCCTGGCTTCGTTAGGCCCAAGCCCTCATTAGGAACCTCATGTAATGCTCATATTTCTTACCATTAAGATAAAATTAAAGCTCCTTCGTAAGTTTGTGTGTTGAGAGATACTTCCTTCTGATGATGAACAAGGACTCAGAGAAGGGAGATTTTGTTTATTATTAATTTTGGGTTTTTTTCCTCACTCTTCTAAGTAACACTGTTAACAGTAATGGAAAAGTTATGTGGGAACATTTAGTTTGTAATGTTTATCTTGTTGATACTCAATATATGTTTTAGGTTTAAATGTGAACTAGTAGTTAAAGAGATGATGCTTTCTATGCACAAAAGGTGTGACTTTTGTATCCAATATCAGCTGCAGATGCATGTGTAGCTGTGGAGGTATGACCCCTAATTCTTAATTTTGAAATGTTGAAAAAAGAATTGGTATAGACTTGTAAACAAGATATATTTGGCCATTCTTGCAATGTACTTTGATCTATGTAATAAAGGTCAGCACTCAGTGCTTCATTCTACATCCTCCCAAATACCTAATTGCCTAATTACTGCATTATTTCACAACCAATCAGCTGAAAGGGTTTGTATGGGAGTATGGCAGAATAAGAGGGCTGTCAGTCTTTGGTTATGGTCCTATAGTTCTAATTCAAGAATTAAATATCTGTCTTTTCTAAAAGTCATTACATGATTTATTGGAAAATTGGTAGAAACAGCCCTGGGGGGGTTGTGCTCAAAATCTGGTTTAGAAGAGTGGCTGCTAGCTATGACTTTTGATTTTCTTGTCTCAAAATGAATAGTGCTGCCTGTTTCTATGCAAATTAAATGTTTGAATGTATTTTTTTTAAGATAGATTATATTTGTTAATTTAATTGCATTTCTTATGCAGAGGGGTGATTTGTGTTTTGATTTTTCTTTCTCGAGGAAGCAAAATTCTTCCCTTTTGCTACTGATTCGCTGGAAGTGCAGGACTGCTTTTTCTGTTGTTTGATAGCTCTAAAATGTCTGCAGAAACTGTAGGTCAAGAATTACAGCCATGGTAAATCATGCCTCGTGAATGACAAGTCATCTGTGATTTCTCTAGGGTTTTTTTGGTCTGTCTTTAAAATGAGCATAATATTCAGAAAAAAATAAAGGGTACTTTAACATATTTTGGCATAAATATGAACCATGCAATATATGCATTTTTATGGTATTCAAGAGCTGTTGACATCTAGAATTTAGGCTCCATTAAATAAAGAGGAGCCTCTACAAGTAACCTCAAGAAAACAAATGTATTTTAGCAAGAGCTGCTCCTGTAATTATTTTTAAAAAGATAATTAAATGATTCCTTCCTACCATGAACCCAGAGCTGCCTCTCCCCTTGTCTGATGAAGCGTTGCTAGTGAAGTTCCTTGCTTTATCCATCTCTCAGCTATTTTTAACCAGCTACAGGACCTGGGTATGCTGCTTATGTCTTTGTAGGGCAGTAACTCACCTTTTTTCCTGTGCTTTAGGATTAAAGCAGGAATAGGTGGCTCATAAGTCCTGGGAGAAGCGGAACTAGGGACACCTGGGCTTAGCTGATTCTTTGGGGGATTGGTAGGCTCCAGCTCCTTTAATGCGAGCCAGAAACTTCATCTCTATCACCTAAGTTACTTCTGTACATGTCTTTGCTGAGCCATCTGCTTCCATTGCTGGAATAACTGATCCACTTTTGTAATGCCACTGAACAATAATAATGATTCCCTTTTGCAGCCATTCCCAGAAGAGCTGCAAGAGATAGACAAGGACAGGATTCTTTGTGGTTTCATTCACCTCCTTCTTTGTAGGAGGCTCCTCCTACTTCATGCTTCCCAAGCTGAAGGCTCAGAAAAATCAATAACTGCTCCTTTTCTCCCTTTTTTCTGCCAACGTGTCTGTCAAAACAATAATGATTTTAGCTAGAGAAGAGTCACAAAACTGCATGTGTAAAAACAAACAAGGGGTTAACGTTCCCATTTACACACCTGATCATTTATAAGATATTCTTTTTTGCATGTATTGTCAGCAGCTGGATTCACATAACAGCCCTAAAGCTGTAAAGGGCAAATAACAGGAGCAGCAGATGCAGCTGGACAGATACAATAGATTGAACATCTCCAAAGAACTCCCATTAGAGTCCATTGGGTCAATAATCCACAAACTATGAAGGATTTACATGATAGACTACAACAGCTGCTTTGGAGCCATTACATTTTATCTAGGCAAAATCTAGTTTTTAAACTACGGAGTTATACGTATTTATGTGAGAGGTATTGCTGCCTGTGAAGCTGCCATTCCAGTTACAGAAGAACAAATGCATTGCATCAGAATTAGTGATGGGATCATAATAGGTTATTTACTTGATTCCTCAAAATATCTCCCTGAGGGCTACTGCATTTTTTTGAATGGAACCAAAAACTTGGAACAAAGCAGTCAGTGTACTCTATGTAGCTATGAACAAGATGCACCTTCATTAAGAAAAAAGAAGACAAAAATAGATTTCCTGTGGTACTTTGCCACGTTGTTTTCAATAGTGATGTAGAAAAACTTGGAATAATATAATGAACTGTTTTCCAGTGTAGCCAGACTAGATTAAATCTGTGACAGGAGGATGGAGGGGAGATGCTACTCTATCTTCTCCTTCCATCACTCTTTGCTCAGGGTACCCAGAAATGAATTTCAGATTAAGTTTAGAGCAGCCTCAAAATTCCCCTAATCTGTGCCAGTGAGGATTTTCTGTCTATCAGTTTCATTCTTTTCTTTGACAAAAGGCTGCACTTTTGCAGAAGGAAGCTTGCAATAGAAGCAACTAAGGGAAAATGAAAGGGAACTCCTAGTTTTTATTGACCTTTCCTTTCGTGCCAGGAAAGTGGTATTAAATGGATGTAGAAAATACCGGGTTCTAACTCCTTGGCCCAAAATTTTGCACAGTAAAAGAGTGCTGCAAACATATCACATAACAAGAATATTGTTGCAGCTCATGGTAAATTTGCAAAAGACCTAAACATTAAAAATTAATCTCAAGACTTTATTATTCCTTTGTAACTCAGCACTGCAATGATCTTTGTGTCATGGAGATCTTCGCAGTGCTCATATGTGCTCTTATGCCTAGGCAGAATGCCATGAATTAAGGATGGAGCGCAAACCTTGCCTTTGAATTTCCTGGCTTTTGTTAGTTTGTGTCATAAACTCAACATTATTCAAATCTAGGGTTTTGTATTTAATATTATTAAATGCCTCCTCATCAATGCCAAGTCTGTAATTGGTCACAGTGAATAGGTGATTAGACAGATAAAGTGCAATTGTGATTGCAAAAACTATCACCAGGTTTGCAAAGGACAATAATTATGTAGCTTATAATGTTTGAAAATATTGCCTAAATCTCTTTCCCACATGTTGTTTGTGATGGAAAACAATTAGACAAAGGGTTCTTTTTCTAAGCTGCCTCTGATTCAGATTTGCCTGATGAATGGTCTTTATACTGAACCCAAAGCATTTGTTCCAAGTAAATTATATGTCATTGCAAATGCAAAAGGTCTGCTTCACAATGTTTATTGGGATAAATTAAATCTTCTAAAGATGGTAAACAGAAGGCCTCAATAATTATTCACTTCTGTATAGTTTAAACTGAAAAGGATGTTGCAGTTAGAAGAATGGAGATGAGGCAAACAACACTCCCTGCATTGTGTTAACAACATAAGAGGTACAATAGGGAAATTTAATTTGATACTGATCTACATGAGGCATAACAGCAACACAGTTTCAAATGCTACTTTTCTAATGGCAGCTTTTGAATTGCAAATTTCCACCAAAACCACCTGATTCATTACTTGAACGCGTTCCCAATCAAGTCAAGGAGTTTTCTCTCCCCGGCTTCAACAGGGGCAGGAGCAGGCTCTGCTTCCTCACAATTTCAGAAGGTACATATAAAGCCCAATGGATGCTTTACTTGTGAAAGCCTTGAGCCTGCAAGGTGACTAGCACACAGGCAGCCAGCCTTTCTAGTGCTCAACAAAAAAGATGCTTCTGGGCTTTGCTGCAGCAAGCCAAATTTCTCCTTGCTATGAAAGGTCAAGTCCTAGAATAGTCTGCAGCTCTTTCGTAAGTGCTTGCCTTGTGCTCAGAAAGAATACTTTTAAAAGTTGGCAGTGATTTGAAAACATTTTTTCTCTTCTGTGGGTCATCCAAAACCCACTAAAAGAAATGGCTATCTTTCACTTAATGTTATCAGGCTCCCAATGGAAAATTGCTCTAAAGCTGGCAGAGCCCTTCAAAGCTGAAGGGACTTTGGCAGACACCTCTTTTGCTGGATCTCCGGTGGCACAAAGCTGCAAGTCAAGTGCTACCACGGCACAGAAGCTCTGCGAAAAGCTCTAGAGCTTTCTCACTTCATGTGAGAATGCTGTGATTCAGCCACTTCACATCTGAAAGGATACAGTGGGCCGTCTTTAAACTTATATTCTCCTTTAGCCTAAAATGAATATATGGGAACTTTAAAGAGTGTCAGTTTCATAGTTCGTGATCTAGTATAACATAAAATTGGATCTTAAATAACTTCTGTAGATGTTGTCAGATCTTTCTAGTCCCTCCATTAGCTCATTCTTGTAGCCATTGTAATTTTTCTAGACTTCCATATGGCAAAAACTCATTGGAATCATGTGCACAGGTGATTAAAAAATGTCCTATGGATTATAAAAATACCCTATGGAAAAACATGAGCTGTTACTCAATGACATTGTTGTCTTATCAGTTTATTTCTAAAATTCTAAAAATATTTATTTATTTTACTTTTAGTGCTATTTCTACGTTTCAGGTGTTTGTACTGCTTGACTTATTGCAACATCTCTGGAAACATTTTCATCATCTACTTGCTGTTCATTGGTATTCGTCGTCACAAGTACACCTTTAACTCACATTCATGCATATGCTCCCAGAAAAAAGCTATATTAATGGGACTTCATATCTGATCTTGAACACATTTGTTTTTACAAATACATAAATCTTGAAAAAGATATCAATATTTGCAGGACGGCAGTTGCTTGGTGTTGGTATCCATTTTCCTCTTTGCTTGACACCCCCCATACCTTGATACCATACATCCCCATCCACTGACCCCAAATCTGTCACCTGAAAGCATTAGTAGGAATTCAGAAGGAGAATTTGTATCCTTGCTTTTCAACAGGGGCAAGGCAAAGGGGATGTGTAGCACAGCAGGTCTGAGGAAGATGCAGTGGTCTATGGTCACACATAACTATCAGCAAGGACAGGCTCAATGCTTCATTGCTTAGGGTAATGCCAGTAAAATGTATATAAACACCTATTATGCTCTCACTTATGAGGTGATGGCATAGTAAATATATATATAAGATGTGGATAAGCTCTTTTAGTGTTTGCAGTAGTTTGCAAATGAAAAAACACCTTTGTGAACTCTGCTTAGCAGATGACCAAAGGAAGCAATGATGTTGTGCACTAAACAAGCAGACTTGTCTTTGCAAAACAAGTCACTAAAATCCTTTGTATGTGAACAAGCTTTTAATAATGACCTTCCAGAATTTTACTACTGAGCCTCGCAATAATACACGGGTATTGTTAAAAATGTAAATGTAAAGAGATAAGGAAATTTTCAGGCAAATCTATATTTAATTTCAAAGAAAGCTGCTCGTTTCTAATGGCCCTGCTTGCATGGATATCTGATGGTAAGGCTAGGGGAGGGTCACAGCAGATAAAACCTAACAGGATCATTGAATGAAAAACAAATATTTATTTTCCCTTTGTCTCTTTGGGACTCATTTGCATTAAAACTGCAGCTTTTCTGGAGACTGTTAGCGAAAAAAACCCCTAATTTATGCATTTAATATTAGGAAAGCTCTTTGAGATTAAGATTGTATAAAAACTGATTCCACTCTATGTACTTGTCTCTCCACAAAGAATACGGGGCTGAGACGAACGGTACAGATAGTCGGTTTGTTGTATACCTCAAATTTGCATTTTATTGTGCCTGTGTATTTTTATAACTGTATTATAGATCCCATTGTCACACTCGGTTTCTTCCCTGAATTTCAGCTCCTATTCTACAAAGCTATTTGTCACTTATTTTAACCTTGAGCGTGCAGAACTCCTCACAGGCTTAAAATTAAACGGGAGCTTATGTGAAGTGCCATTTCAGGCATTCAGTCAACCTTGCCTCAATACCTGAAGCTCTTTTGCATTATCTGCAGTATCCTGCATGCACTTTGGCTCTGTCAAAACATTTTGTTGTTGTTTTTAATGTCTTGAGATTCTTTTTAGAAATGAAACAAATGGGGGTTTTAACAAACATTTAACTGAAAAAACTATTACTGTTTGCTCAAGTCTGGGAATCTCAGAGTCATGCTTTATCCTCTTGTAAGGGTATGGTGGGCAATAACTCCCTCAGCACACTTTGCAAGAGGGATGCTCCCAGGAGAGACAAGATGGGCTCCCACCTGCACAGCATGGGCATGTTGTGCCCATGCTTTCCTTACGTGGTAGAGTGTAGATACCCAAGAGGTTGTTGATAATCAGGCTGATTATTCCTGGATACTTTCCATGCCTTTTTATTTCTATCAGTGCTGCTTTTGACGCACAATAAAGCGTGATTAGTGCACTGAGGTTCTCTCATTATTTTTCTTGCCTGCTTGGTGTGAATAAGCATGGTGCATAAGCCAGTAATTTTTAAAGCCTTAACCTACAAAACTATGTAAGCATATGTATTTCTTCTAAACAAGTAGCTAATTTAAGCAAAGTTAAAAAGGATCTAAGGTTTAAGTTACGCAGTAGGCGTGAGCTCTTAATGGAGTTTTATATGGAATAGCATTTCATGTCAAAGTAATTACATCTCTCTGTTGATTAAGATTAACCTGACTCTTTAGTATTCCTTTCTGAATGTCAGCTTCAGTCTTCACATAGATTACCTTTGAAGTCAATAGGAGAAGTCATGTGTACGTCAAAATACGGAAGTTATCTTTGTCATTAACCTTGAAAAGCATCATTGATTACTGGCAGTAAGTAAGATTTAAAGGTTTTAGAGTAACACTGCTTTGAAAACAATTTTCAAGGCATATTTGAAAATGAGTCAGATGAAGCTACAAAAATATGGCATTGATATGATTTGATACAGCTAGCTCAGAATAGTTTTGTAATGTTGTGTTAGTGGTATGTTACAGGTGAAAATCACCATGTTGCCTTGTTTAGCAGTAAAAAATTAACATTTGCTTATCATGCAGAAATTAATAGAAGTAGAGCCATGTAAGTGCAATGTTGATGCTCTAAAAAAGATCATTTTAATCAATGAAGTGATCACGACTGTGCTGCGCTACTGACTTAAGCTCTTTTGTAACTCAAGTGTGTTTGAAAATGTGACCATATGCTTATAATCCGACTGGGAAAAATATATGCATTTGTGTTTTTCTGTGGGGTTGGGAGAAATCAAAATGTGCTTCTAAAGAGATTTCCATCCCACTTTTTAGTTTGAAAGGGCTTTGCAAGCCTGATAACTAGCTGCATATATCATCATCAGCTCTTAAAACTATTAATGTTACTTCTCCTGTAGATAAAACAAAAGTAATTTGAGTCTCTTTGGATGAGTGTTTGGAAAACCCAGTTCTGTGCTGTGCAGAATATTGGGGGTATTCTGCATTCAGAGAATCTGCACCATTAAGGACTTGTATGATTAAACTTTCACCAGTGGAATTGCCTCTCTTTCAGTTTTCTCTCCATATATTACACACAATGAAACATTTTTAAACAAAAGGAAGCACGCTGTCACTAAATTTAAGACTTTCCAAGATTAAATAAGTATCTGGCCTAATTTACATTGCCTTCAACAGAGACAGCAAAAACAAAGACGTTAGCAATAAAAGAAACCTTTTTGTACACTTTGTCCCTCTGTTTCCTAAGCAGATGATAACATTTTTTGGGGCATGGTCTGTCCTAGTGGGTTTCAGTGGACTCAGATATTAGGGACCTGCAATTTTCTTTGTAAGCCAAGTGTATTTCAGATGACCACAGAGGTTTTGCTGACGCTTTTTTTGCATACTATATGTATTGGAGTACTAGAGAGATATAAACAACATGGTCCCAAATCTGCCTCGGTTGGTGTCTTTAAAAGGCCGTGCCAACTTAGTGTCTTGGTAGAGAAAAAGTCCATGGAAGATCAGTAAAAAATATAAAAATCAAAAAATCAAAGTTAAGTAACGTGCTATTGAAATCCTGTGTGAAAAATAATGAAGAAAAGGATGTTGTGCTGAAAGGAAAGCTGACATAAAATTGTTCCTCTCTGGTGATTGGCTAGCAGCAAACTCCAGAAATTTAAGGCTTTGGTCCTAACTCAGGCAAACCCTCAAATGTGTGAAGATTTTGCTTAAGTGAAGGTTGTAGAGGTTATCAGTCTGTAGCAAACTTGCATGAGACTGACTTTAGTCATACGCATCCAGCTCTGCCTATTTTATTAAGATGTGACCCTTCTCCCACTGCAGGCTCATCCCTTATACCATGATTTGCAGCAATTAATTGGTCTCCTCTAAGCTGACTAGCAAATCCATATACTACTGTAATTACCTGAATGTAAAATATTTAGGAAATATCTATCATGCTCTTGGAAGTCTCAGGTCATTGAAAAAAAGCCAATGAAATTACAAACACGCTGAAGGGATTGGATATCAGCTACCTTTCCTCCCCCCTCCCCATTCACTTGGCTCTTAGCATTTGTCTCTAGGGCATGACCAAATAGTGGCCATGTGTCATAAAGACATTTATCATGTAATTACAGCTTTAAGATCAGTTTCTGTTGATGTGAGATGATTACTGTGTATTTCACGCCTTTCAGGTTCCCAGCTGGGATTCAGAGATTTAAGGACATGGGATATATATTTCTTAAATTTATGAGATAGCCATTAATTTAATTAATTGGACCATAAGAGTTCAGTCAGTGACCAAATCAGAATGCTGCAAAACAGAGAGAACCAGATGTTTGATGAAGTTTTGATGTTTTTGACATGTATAACTTGGAAAAGCAAAGGGCTTTGTTTCCTCTTCAAGGAACAGAACATTTTGGTGGAGTAAGAAAAATGACACATCAAAGTAACTCATTGTGAAACCTGATATTCGCATACGAATACTGTTAAAATGAGACTATTTTAAGCCTGACTTGAAATATATTGTTCTTACGTGTTAGCAATAGATCAGTGCTATTTCTATATGTCTTGCATCAATATATGCACTTTAAAAACTGGGTTTAGACATTGTAAATGTGATTCTTAGAATTAATTTCAAGATTTTACGTAGTGTTTTTGTATGATTTTGTGATTTTAAATTGAGATCTGATTTGAATTATTAAAAGGAGCCCTGTCACCAAGGTGATCATGCAATCACATGTCCAGCGTTTTCAATATGCCCTAGATTTATACAAGGTTTCATGAAAACAAATTTCCATTGAACTCTTATTTCTTCTGATATTTGGGTCAGCTTTTACCATCCTCATACCTGTTTAAATAAGTATATAATATTTTTAAAGGCTTCATTAAAGCACTGTAAGTTTTTAGTGAAATAGATTTAAGCTTTCTTTCCACTATCTCACGACGTGAGATGCAGCAGGCAACCCGGTACAGCAGCTGTGTCCAAATTACAGCTGGACAAAACATTTTATGCTTGGCCACTTTTAAGAAAGCCAGTTCATCCTGATTTCCTCTTAAAGAATTCAGCCTGGCTCCGGTGCAGGGGTAGCCCCTGATTTCAAAATTTAGCACAAACTGCTAGAAGCATCAATTTTAAGGATGCAGCAAGATGGAATTTCATATCATGGTGCAAAACTCCTTATTGAGAAGGCTTGGTCTGCTGTTCTTGCAGCCTGCCTGTGTCCCTGGGCACTGGCATACTTGCACGGGTGCAATTTAGCTTGTGTAATGGATCATGAATTAAGTCCAAAAGCTTCTTCCTGAGATGGTGTTGGCTGGCAGAGCTCTTCAGCATCCATAGACTCATATGAAAGCCACTAAAATTCCTTCAGTACCTCCACCCTTATTGTCACAGACACAAATGTCATCTGCTTTCAAATAATGAGACACATCCAGTTGTGACATACTGATCCAGCAAAATATTTCTACTCCTTTTTTCCTTTGGGCAGAATGTTTGCTTACTGGAAATTATTGTGGAAACAATAAAGCAAAGGGAGTTATCAAAACTTGAATCAGCATCTCTATTTGTCTCTTCTGTTGAAGGAAAGCTAAAAATGCAAATCTGGCAGTGGCTAAGGATTGTAAGAGGATGAACAAGCAGACAGGTGTGATTTACATTAAGAAGAAAACAACAGAAGTGTTGTGAGAACAAGGAGATGATATCTGGTTTTGAGGGCACAGCCTTGGCCCTGGCTTGTCCCAAGAGCATTGCACAGTGCCAGCCAAGCTGTTCTCAAGCTTAATTTCCAGCTTGCTAGGTTCATGTACTATCTAATGAAAAATCTCAATGGGAACTTGCAGAAGGTAAAAGAGTTATCCAATTATTCACATTTCCGCAGAGAAAGGAAGAGCTTCTTTGGCCCAGAGAACTGACCTAATGATGACTGGCACCAAGGGATGTCATCAGGGGTTTTATGATCATCCTGCTTCTTTTGGGTTGTTATGCTTTAATATGACACCAGTCTTCATCTCTTGCATAATTCAGTGTCACATTTGCAGAACAGCAGTTACAGCGGTCTGAGAAGGGTTTGAGAAGCTCCAGTGGAAGTAAGTAGCCCAGCCTCGATGATGAGTGTTGCTTGGCATGTGCAAATTCTTTAGTTACGTCTTATGCATGGAAAAAACAGCAGGAATTTTCTCAAGATTGCTCATATCCATACTCAGAAACTGATTTTGCGTCATAACTTGGGGTTCTGACCATTTGTGGTGTAAGGTATCCCTTTATTCATGTCTTCAAGCTGTCTTCAAGCACATAGGGACACTGGTTGGCCATCTCTTCCCTGGCCGGGCTTCTCACCCTGTCTGGTGGCATTTTCTCCTTTCCTGAGGTCTGTTCTTTCTTTGTGGCCGGCATGTCCAAACAGATATGTTTATTTTCACTGCTTTCAGCTAGAGCTGCTTTCTCACCACGAGTTACCGTTGCATCCTTATTCAAGCGATAGAACAGCTTTGCTTAGCACCGTATCTAAGATGCTAAGTTTTCCTCAACGCCAGGAGTTTTTCTCATTCCATGCTCATAATTCTCCATGGGAAGATTAACTTTCTCCACTCAAACTTTCATCACTTTCAAAATACCATATTTTTTCCTTGAGCTAAAATATCTTGCAAGTCTTCCAAGTTCTTTGGAGCAAACTATGGAAAGATATTACTGTATCTATAGTCCCATGCAACTGAATCCACCTCTTCCTCTATAACATGTCTGTTAATCATGCTCACTTCTCTTTAAATAATAAAGTAAAATGTAAAAAATAAATAACTATTGTAAACGTCTATTTAGTTTGACACAGGCCCAACAGAAAACAGGATTTTACTACGCTAATAAATATTGTTTGCCCTTTCCTTTGATAAATGCTTGCCTTTGAGGTAAATTTATCTCCATGCATCTTTGCGCTTTAAAATGGCAATAAAAGATCCTGAAATCTCTGTGACTTAGGCCTATGTGCAACTAAGAGCAGTGTTCTTGCGCACCAATTTCCATGCTCTCTTTGAAGCTGATACAGAAACATTCTATATAGTTAATATTTAATACCAATATAGTCATGAAAAATTCAACCACTAATAAATGGGATTTATTTATTTCCTACCATTTAAATTGCCCCTACTGTCATCTTAAAACTGTTGATAGATTGACTATCTAAAGTGGAAACAAATATGCATTTGCTATGGGCTGGTTTGTGTTTATATAAGCTATTTAGCTTCAGAGGTGACCCCTAAGCTTATACTGTGTCAGGAATATCATGGCAACATCAGTCCCTAGCTGCTGCTTGCTTTGCAAGGGTTAGAAATCAATACAGTAAGGTAAGAGGTACATCAGAGCAGTAGAGGTAGCTATCGCTACCATCAGCTGCAAAGGCATATGCCCACCAGTAAACCCTTTAGTGATGAACACCAGTTTTTGGCCGTTACTATTCCTTTCTTATACTCTGGCATGGCACAAAATGGATTTGAGCACATAACTCCTGCTTGCTTTCTTCCTCCTACGCCTGAATAATAGATGCATATTTGTATTTTATTCTTATTGAAACAGAAACAAAAACACACAGTCTCGGTACCTACATGCTCTGAATTGCCTTGGCAATGTTCTTGTAAGGGCAATTACATTGTGCTTTTAGAAAAGAGATGCTATAATTTATACATATTTCCCATAGCATCAAAACTCACAGTTGCCCTTTGCAAGCTTTCATTTGCTTCTTTGTGTAATACCCGGGCAGGCACCATGCTGGCATTTCTTCGCTTCATCCCTTTAGATGTTAAAATCACACCTCTGTGTAATGGTCGTTCTCTCTTTTTATTCTTTTTTTCTCCATTAAAAATAACAGAAAGAGAAAGAGGCATCGAAAGCAATTTTTCATTTCCACATGTGGTAAACCCAGATGTCAGGCTTTTTGTGGTGATGTGATTCATGTCACTTCAGTATGGGATGTTAGCTCTGCATTTAGTCCTGCCTAGGCTGCAGCGAAGGACACCGATTACTCTGCTGATTCGAGCTAAAAGCTGCAGGAGAGGCATTAGAATACAGGAAACGTATAGGGGAATGCAATTTCAAAGTGGATGAAAAATGTGTGAGTGGATGAACATTCAGTTAGGTAATTACAGCCTAGGTTTAGTCCTGATTTTTCTTCAGCCTTACTTGAGGGAGAGCCTAATGGCCATATCTGAGTTTTAATGGCAACATTTTGGCAAAAAGTATGGCTATTACGTGAGCAAATGTAGCACTTTATCCTGGAGGAACAGATATCACCTTCAGTGTCAAAAGTAAAGAAGAATCAATTCTGCTGCGCGAGCTATGCAACTTTTCAGTGGGAAATCCTAGAGTGGTCTTACTCCATGGGGAGGGGAAGAGAAGATGGTGCCCAAGCCAGGCATGTGCTCATCACAAAATACATGGTGAGAGATCATATCTCTTGATTTCAGTTACCTCAGTGATGCTATTCCAGTTTCACAACAGCAGGAAAAGAGAATCTATAATTTATGCAAAACCAAGTAATTTAGATCAAAAGGCATACAAAGCCAGATGAAATACGAGTGCCATTTTCATCCCCAGATGAAAGGTATGCTTCACAACAAGCCAGTTCTTAAGATCAATAATAGGAATTTTAATATTCATAGCACTGGGTGTCTCTTCTGCTAAAGTGAATACTCCACTTTCTGAGGGAAACAGCTTCAGTTAATCTATGACAATGAATAGATTCAGGTAGCTTTTGTCAAATGGGGTGGCAGGGAGAAAGTCACTAAATGACTGGAGTAAGAACAACATCATTTTTTACGCCAAGGCACTCCTGGAGAATGTTAATGAGCTGTGTCTACTCACGCCTATAAAGGGAAAATTCATATTCTACTGTTTGAACCAATATCTTCCACTTTTCATAGACATGTTCTAGTGAACCTGTACTGGAGACAATGTCTTCACTGACAATAACATTGGAGCTATTCCTTTCTGCAGGACATTATTTAGTCATGCATTGAACCACACAGCCAGTGAGTTGCTTGCTAGACAGTTGGGAAGAACAGCCTCCAATGAAACTGGGATGGCGGTTCAAATTCACTTAGGCAGAGGAAGAAACTTCATCTTGGTCTTAAAGACTTACCCAAAGGAGAATATTGCTCCCTGCATCTTTATGAAAAAGTCTTTTCATAAATGGTTTTATTTTTTCCTGAAGAAAAAGTATCCTGAAATAGAGATATGGCAAAATCACTGTGGCTCGAATAAAAATGCAGAATATTCCATTAAATTTTTACTTTACATAAAACCAAAATATCTCTATTTTAGTTAGTAAAAAAAGAAAAGAGTAGAATGGTGAAAACAATGCTTGCCCTGGCTCTTCTCAATTCTAGTTCTGCAAATAAGCCCATACACACCTGCTATCTGCAGTGCCTTAATTGCTTGCAGAGCTTTTTATGGCCAGTCTAAACCCCAAATGGACCCCAAATTGCAATTATTGCTGCATGCTTGAGGCTAACAAGAGGAACAAAGCAAAGAGTAATGGACAGCCCTACGACCCTCACATCTGATGTATAGGATGAAACCTAAGCTTGTCTCCAGCTGGGACAGAAGTGAGCAGGAGCAGGAGGAACCTCACTTTGACATGGCTTTTGCATGGCTTTTCCATGGCCAGAGGCAGAAACTTCAAGCTGTGATGCAGGAGAAGGCATTCTCATGAGATATGCTGCCTGTGTGAAGTCCTAAAAGGTTAGGTCACCCAGATAAGTTCATCCAGTTGTGCCTACCAGAAATGACCTCTGGGTTTTAACTTCTCCTTTCGTTTCTTGGAGATCTGCTGTAGTGACATTTATGCACAAGCATCATATCAACAAACTTCCAGGAGTATTTCTCTTGTTATTTATTGCAGTACCTTGCATTTCATTACCAGGCAGTTTGATCCCTCAAACAATCACAATCTGAATGTCCTTAAAGTGAACTGATGTACTGTACTTAATAGCCTGGTGACTTCATGGATTAGACTGATAGAGCCGGTGATGAATAGGGTAAGTATAGTTAACAGCCATTCTTAAACAACTTTGAGTGTCATTAATTTTGTTATAGGACAGATTAATCTGAAATGTCAGGACTTGCTGTACTAGACCTAAAATTGTATTTTCAAACCAATTTTAACAGATTGTATTTCACTCTTGACACAAAATTCACTTACTCGCCTTAGATTGCAGCTTTTATTGTAATTGTATCAAATTAGATCAGGGCATTAGAACCATAGAAAACTAAATTGAAGTTATAGGAAGAAGGTTGCACTGAATTTCTTTCTATTTTCATTTTTAATAAATTCTTCTTCTTAAAACAAGCCCAAATACCTGGGCACTGCTGTAGATTAAGAAATTATAACTGCCTTGCGTAGCTATGCAAATCATGTAAATCACATGTAAACCATACCTATACACAGGACAATACCCAATCTGTTGGTTGTCTTATGTATATCAACAGAATACCTGCTTTTCTTTTATAAATTTGTTATTTGTTTTGACATGAGTCACTAATTATGTACTAAAGCCAGTTCATTTAAATCAGTTTCAAGCATCCAGTTAAATAGCAGACTGAATGGCTAATGATAAAAATTAGAAGTGAATACAGACCCCATGAAGGCAGCAAACAGAAGGGTTAGCACTTTGAAACCTTTGAAATGCAGTTTGAGGATGGGTTATAGGGCTTTTGAAAAGGAGTAATTTCCCCTTACCCCCCCAAAGCACTATATTGCAGATAATAGCTAAATCAATAATCTCTTCATAGGCAAACTGTGCAGCTAAATGTGTTTGGACAGAAACATTTCTTGAATAATTTTGAATTATGAATAAATTCGTGAAAGTACCAGTCAGTTCACAGATAATTCATGAACTGAAATAAGGGCAAAATTTGTCGAATAAATTATTCACTGCAAATAGTTCCTAAGCTCTCCAAAGTACTATCACACTTCATTTATCTCTTGCCTTAGGGGTAGATAAAAATACTCAGAGAAAATTGTAACTAACCTGAATTTTTCCTTAAAAAATCCAAACTGGAACGTCTCTTTCCACAGTATTTTTCAAGGTAAGAAGCTCGTTCAACTGCAGCTTTTATTCCCCCTCCACAGGTCTCAGATTTTTATCTTGAGATCAGAGATAATAAGGCCAAAGAAGACCTGATCTAATTGCAGGTCCCCAGAGGTTACAGCAGCTCCTGACAGAAGATCTGGTTTACTGCAAGATGTCCAGAACAAAATGAAAAATCATGGAATTTTTTTTGGTGACTGCTTAAAATTCTGAGCTTTTTCTGTTAAACATTCTGTCTCCAAAGGGAGCTGCGGTTGTATGAAGCCCGTAAATCCAGAGGTTTTGAATGTGTTTCCATCACTGTACAAGCCTGTGGAATAGCTTAGGAGGTTGATTTGATGTAAATGGAGGCAAACAGGCAAATAGTAGGTTTATCTGCAAATTTTCTGTGCCGAACTGGTGAGTGCTCTGTGGATTTTTAAGAATCATATTCTGAAAAGGAAGCAAGAAAAGGCAGCAGAAATGTCATTGGGGGGCATCAGGTTAAGTAATTCCTGGTATCAAGAACAAGAGAAGAAAAAATGCCTGTGAGGGAGATCAGCAGAAATGGCTTTTATACTCCGTATTGAACCAAATTGACATTTGTGTCTGCTATAAAATAAGAAAGAGAAAAAGTACTTCAGAAAAGTCTTTTCTGGACAAGAAGGAGCAGAGGATCTTTTCAGATGTAGGCAGATGTTGGGAAATTGAGGCATCTCTTGGTGTATCAAAACCTTACAGAAATATGAAGTATTTGGGAGTCTACCCTGATAATTCAACACGAGTCTTGGCAGTATGACATAGTTCACACCAACAATATTTCATGGAAGGAGGCAGGTGCAGTTAGAACTAGTCTGAGCTCATGCTCTTCTGCCTTCTTTATATCACGCAACATGAACTCCCCATACCAAAGCAGGCAGATAAGATCATGAAATTCAGACAGTGAGCAAAATCATAGAATCATAGAATAGTTTGGGTTGAAAAGGACCTTAAGCTCATCCAGTTCCAACCCCTTTCCATGGGCAGGGATGCTTCACACTAATGACTCTTAGCAGCACTTTCAGGACAGGTTTCAAGCCCAAAGGAACCTACATCAAAAAAAAAAGGAAGACAAAACACCACGTAATTCAGAACTTGCACATGGGATAGATTTTACTGGGTTTTGGCAAAGTTTTGTCTTGTACACTGGGGTCACATTAAATTATACCAACCCCAATCTACAACCTCTCAACATGCTACCACGTCAATGGTCCTTGAAAGACACCAGCAGCGTTCTCCAGGGGAACAGGTCGGTAGGCATTTAACAGTGTGCAGGGCTCTCCTTGCTTCATCAAACAAAAAATAAATCAGACAGGTCAAACACTGTAGATCTAATCTCACTGTGAACTGAAAACATAGTAGCTCTCCTACCACCGGAGTAAAGCAGAGCTTGCGGTGACCCCACCATGAACTGGAGGGGATGGGAGATCACCAGCAGGTGCAGTCTGGGAGGACTCAATGTCGCATTCAAGTTTATTCTTTGTATGGTTCTGAGAATGGCAGGATTGTGTTTTGAATCCAATACCCCAGGGCTTTCACTTGCTTTCTCACAATTACCTGTGCAAGAAGAAGGGGGAGAAAAAAAAAGAGAGAATTCTTCTGTGGCATAGCAGAAACGGTCAAGGGCAGTTCAGATTAAAGACCATGATTGGCACAGGTTGTGGAGAGGCTAAGCCAACAAAATAAAAAATAGAACCATCCTGTTTAATAGAAACAAATTGCTCTCCACTTCTCACTGACACAGATAGTGGGGCCATTTGTACCTGCTGCCCTTTGTTGGGAACAACAGCAAGGAAACGTACTTGTCTTGAGCGGGATAAAATTCTTTTTGTTGTATTTGGCTATCTCAGTCCGCAGAACAAGCACAGCAGTTAAGTAGTTGAGCTTCCTTGTACATTTGTTTGATTAAAGGTCTGCAACACTGGCTCAGGTAGAAACAGCTCAGCTGCATGAAGCCGCAATGAATGAAGGGTTTGTTAGAGAGCAGCCAGCGAGACACGGCAGAGCTGGCTTCTGAATCAGCTCTGAATAGGAGCTTGTTGTTTTTCTTGTTCACTTTGGTATGGAAGGACAAAACTGTACATTTTAAACTACATGCGATGAGATCTGTGCTGGTTTGCATGTGTATATTGGGAAAACTGCTAAAAATGAAGGTGAGCTCTTTTTGCAAGTCAACCCATGAAAACAAACATCCTTCAGATGTCCCTGAGTGCTCCAGTTAACATTGGCATTTCTAAAGGTCGGAGTGGAGTGTGTCAGAGCATATTTATGAACTGACCAAAGAGAAGGTTTTAATTTTGATCATAAATGGGCTGGAGAAAATCCAACCGACTGCCTGGCTGCAAAAAGAGAAAACATCCGGCACTTATTTGTGTTATTTTCTAATCTCATAGGGACACAGGCATGTGTGGCAGATCTCTTACAGTCTAAGCTTAATTTTGAATCCCATGTTCAGTGATAGCTGCTCCAGCTATTTTTGCCTCCATCAGCTCCAGTCAAGTAAAACGTGCTCTGTCATCAGCACATGAGCAGGTCATCTGTTTTGCTGAACTGGTGCTGTAGTAGGTATGTAAACATGTGTATATACCTATACATGATGTATGTATATATACACACATCACTTTACTGATGCTTTCTAAATGTTGCCTGGTTTCTTCACTGAGTTTCTCTGTGTAAATAGACTAAGGTAGGTAAATTCTGACATGTGTGAGTGTGCAGTTGTGCTGCTGATAAAAACCCACAAAAATGCACAAAATTCTGTCTTGAAAAACGTATTAAAATGATTCTGCTTCTAAAATTTGGTACTGTGGTAATCAATGCCATAATCACAACAGTTTGATGTGTTAATTTGAAGGGAGTCCAACCATAATGGAAGAAAGTTAACCTCTTGGACCTTTTACTAAAACTGGATGATTTCCTGGGAAATGCTTTTGGAATGTGCTTGTGCCATGAAAGAAATGCAAACTTGCTTAAATATGAGTGTGCTCCTATTCCCTGTGCTTTCAAGATGGAGAACGTGTTTATTCCATTACCCATTGACATCAGTACATATTTCTCAGTCGTGATCCGTACACAGCATCAAATGATCATGGCTCTACGGATCTCATTGTTAAAGATTTGCCCTGCAACCTCTTAACCTATGGGGAAAGAAAGTTTAAATGGTGAATTATGAGCACAGAGGTTGCAGCTGCCCAAGTAAGTGTATTATGGCATTTAGCAGCTAAGAGTTATCCTTTTTTTATGACCGGAATTTCAGGCAATGGGACTCTTTGTTTATGGCTGAGTATGTTTGTAAGAATTTGGTTTTCGAGAGGTTACTGATC